>JAPPVO010000029.1:12328333-12548316 GCA_030407325.1 Camellia japonica
TTGATTGCAGCTTTCCCTATCTTACCAACAGGGCGATATAACTAGGTTGGTTCAGTATCCAGAATCGAGGCGTAAAACACGCCGCCTCAACCTATGGGGTTTCCATACAGATTTCAAGCCGAGGGTACACCCCTGGGTATTTAAACCAGACTTTAGTCTCGGAAATTCCGAACCTTTGCGTTCTAGGCATAAGCGTTCAAACTCTAGTTTTCACCGTCCCAGTTGGTCTTCTAGGAACTCACCGCAAGCACGGAGTCGTTCGGCACGACAAACACCAAAGGAATTGCACCTTCAGAGGATTTAAGGTCTCCTAGACCGGGATGCACAGTGTATGCATTTGAAATGCACATGATGCATGATGTTTGAAATGCGCGCCAACGCACGGCTTTTGAGATGCATAACAATGCAAATGAGCGGGTTTAAGGTCTCGCCAGACCGTGCGTGTTTTCGGTCCCGCCGGACCATGCGTGCACAGGATGGTGTGATGCGCAAAATAGCGCGATGCGTTAAACAACGCGAGTGCACAAGACAGTGCGATATGATGCATGCTAAATGCGATGGGGTGCACCTCAATGCACCGAAGGTCTCGCACCTCCCGAGGATTTAAGGTCTCCTAGACCGTCGCGTGTTTTCGGTCCCGCCGGACCATGCGGTTTAAGGTCTCGTCAGACCGTGCGTGTTTTCGGTCCCGCCGGACCATGCTCAAAAGATGAAAATGCTCATGAGGCACGCATACCTCATTTGATGGAAAATGAAGTGCAAAACGAGGCCTACATGCCTCGAGATGTAATGAAATGCAAGATGGGGCACGCGTACCTCATCAGACGAGGGTTTCGCACCTTCCAAGGATTTAAGGTCTCCTAGACCGGGCGTGTTTAGGGTCCCGCCGGACCGTGGGATCGAAATGCACGTACAGTGCAAACAGGCGGGGTGCGCAAAATAGCGCGAACAATGTAAATGATACAAATGAGGTGGCACACCTCATAGGATCTGAAATACAATGCAAATGAGGCCTGAATACCTCATAGCATCTACCGGAATGCAAATGATACAAATGAGGTGGCACACCTCATAGGATTTGAAATACAATGCAAATGACATGAAACACGCGAGGTGGCACACCTCGCGCGAATGAAATGCAAAGGAAACACGGGAGGTGGCACACCTCGCGCGAATTGAAATGCAAATGAAACACGTGAGGTGGCACACCTCGCGCGAATTGAAAATGAAATGAATGCTAAGTGCGACATGAATGCAACACGAAGTACAAAATGATGCGGGTGTGACACGCATGTCGCACAAAATACAAAAACAGTACAAGTCGCCGAGGACGTTTAAAACGGCGCGACGTACCGCACTAGACAAAGTGATGGATGCACGCAGCGCACATAGGGCAATTTTGAATCTTATGAAAGATAAAAGGATACGAAAGGATACAATCTTGCTTGAATTTGAGCGCCATGCACAGGACACGGTCCGAGGTCGAAACGGAGACCGGTTGAGCATCGGGGATGCACTTTCTTGCACTTTATTGATCTATGGAGACCCAAGACCCCTCATCTTGCCTAAAAACATCCTTGGGAGCACCACCGGCTGGGTGGGGTGGTCACCGGCTTCCACCGCTGCCTAAACTCATCCATCGGCACAAAAAAGTGCCGACCGGCACAAAAAGGTGCCGACCGGCAGAAAATGCCTGATCGGGGCAGTTCTGCCATTTGCTTCGGGTTTTTTAAATAGGGCTTGAAACCCTATTTCCTCACTTTGCCTCCGCCGAAAACCTTCACTTTCTCTCTCTAGTGCTTCTTTTCCTCCTCATTCGCTCATTTCCTCGAGTTTTCGCGCCATTTTCGTCGTCCGATTCGCGAAGTTCACCGCGTTTCGGACATTTTGAACCGAACAAAACTTTGTTTCGGCGCCTCTTTGCTATTTCCACTTTTTCGGGACTTGTTCCCCTCGATTTCACCTTCCTTTCCGTGCATTTTCCTCTTCCGGCCTTCCCGGCCATTTCCGACCCTCTCGGGGTTGACTTCCCAGTTGACTTTTCACCTTCTTGCTCGGTTTTCCTTTTCCGGTCATTTTTTCACTACCACTACTATGGCTGACGACGTTCCACATGTCGGGACTCCCCGGATCACGAGATGGATCCCGGGGTCGAGCTCCTCCCGCTGAGCGAGCGACCATTCGACCCGGCGACCTACCGCCGGCCATTCACGTACTTCCGCCAGATGGGCTCCGCCACTTCCGCGGTTTTGACAGGGCTCTGGACCCGGAGCTTCTCCTACGCGAGCCGGCCTCTCACTTGTCCTTCGGCGCTTCCGAGGTAACATCTTGATCTACTTGATTTTCTGCAATGTAGGACCTTTAACTGTCAACTGCCGTAGCTAACTGAACCCATTATCTGTTTAGTTCTGATGTACTGTACTGTAGTTGATTGTAGACAAACTCATAACTGACATCTGTTTAGGACCGACGCACATGCACACACACTGCACTAGTCTGAATCACCCAAACACACGGCACACATTGCACTGCCAATTCGCCGACACCCGGTGCTTATTTGAATCTGAAAACTCGCACGCATGCTAGATTTGCACAAAACTACACCAACGCGGACACATCACACGTTGTAGTTCACTGAAACATACCGAGACCTGGCTTCTATTTGAACTTTGAAAAACACGCACACATGCTGTTTACACTGATCCTCATAGGAGCACTGACATATCAGGCCGTAGCCCACCCACTGGTACGCTGAAACCCGATATCTGCTTGAATCTGAAAAATGTGCACACATGCACCAAGTTTACACTGGAGCATCCAAAACACACTGACGCATCACGCGCTTGTAGTTTACTGCAAGCACACCGGTACCCGGTTTCTGTTTGAATTTTAAAAATCTGCACGCATACCAGATTTGTATCGACTTTAACATGTTTCCTCAGAACTGTACATCTCATATTGCTTTGCAACTATTTGCTTGAAACAGGGAGATTCCCATGCCATCCGCGGGTATGGGAATGTCGCGGCTCGAGAGTGGTACTTGGATCTTCCCGAGGCGGTTCGACGCATCGTGGACCAGGCGGGCTTTGGTACCTTCTGCAGGGGACTCTCCCAGCTCACGGCATGCAGACCTCTTCTTGCCGCTCTGGCGGAGAGGTGGTGGGACACCACCGATTCGTTTCATCTTTCTGCGGCTGGGGACATGACGATGACCCCTTACGATTTCTCGGTGCTCACTGGCATCGGGGTAGGGGGTGATCCGATCCCCTTTGATATAGACATGGATGAGTGGACCGCAGCCCAGGTCTACTTACTTGGCGCGGCTCCGCCTCTGGCTCGTCCCGGCTTCGTCCGGTATTCTTGGTTCGAGGTGCAGTTTCGGGTCCAGTCCGCACTCATTGATGCAGCCCCGATGACCCCAGAGGCCGTAGAGAGATATGCACGCGGCTTCCTGATGTTCCTATTCGGGACGACTCTCTTCGCCGACCGGGCGAACACAGTGCCCCTCTGCCTTCTCAGCGCACTAGTGGACGTCCGGGACCTCCTGCGATATGACTGGGCGGCGCCGCTCTGGCCACACTCTACGGTTATATGAGCTCAGTCTCTCGTGGCAGTGGACAGCTGCTAGGAGGCTACTGGCGAGCCTGGGAGGTATGTCTTCTTCTCTACTTTACATTTCTGTTCTATACTTTCTGTATTTTGTACACTGCACACACTGTAGTCTGTATACTGTACACACGGCACACACATACTCCGCTTTACACTGACTGCACACTGTTCACGCTGTACACTCTGCACAACACAATACACAACACACGGCTCCGTTATTTCTGCTTTATTCTGCATCCTGCTTGATCTGATAGTCATACTGACGTCTGTTTTGCAGCTGTGGGTGTACGCCTACTTCCCCAGACTAGAGCCAGTGCCAGAGGCGGAGACCCCTCTGGTCGTCCCCTTCTCTCGCCGTTACGACGGGCGATGCGCCCGGAGGCCCCGGGACACTTTTAGCTTCTTCCGCCGTTTCTTCGACACCATCACCCCCACCGAGGTATGTTTTACTTACAGTCCGTTTAAGCTTCGCTTTCAAGCGTACATTTCTATATCAGTAGATAATCAACTGTATTTCATTTCAGGTCACCTGGCAGCCGTGGGCTCCACTACCAGCGGTGATACGAGATCGGTATGCCGGCGCCATCGAGACCTCGCGCTACCGGATTCTCCTGGAGGGCCCGGTCTGTCGGGCCTGGTACCTGGGTGAGCGTTTCATACGCCAGACCCTAGGGTTACCGGAGCAGATAGTTCCGATCCTTCCTCCCGAGCGCATGAGGGAGACTGAGGGGTACAGCTTCCAGCAGATGGAGGACTACACCCTTGGCTGGGCCGTGGACGTAGATGCCGACAGGGGCGAGGGCGACTACTCAGAGTACGTCCGGACCTTCTTGATGCGGCCTTTGAGCAGGGGCTCCCGAGCTGATCCAGCGAGACCTGCGGCGCCAGCGGCCCGGGCAGGGCAGGAGGAGGAGCAGAGTGGGGTCGTCACAGAGGGCTCGAGCTCGCGGCAGGAGGGGAGTGCAGAGGGGACGAGGGACGGGCTGGCCCGCTCTGCCTACCATGTTGACTTATAGGGGCAGAGTGGGGAGACCTACCAGATCCCTTTTGCTCCTCCTCCGGCTGGTCACGAGTTGGCCGGCATTCCCGACTTGCCTCCGGTATGTATTACTTTATTTCTGCATCTTGCATTGTTATTTCATTTCAGTTCATTCAAATATCCCACAGAATACTGATGTATTTAATATTTTGCAGGCTTCCTCCGAGTATACCCGTCAGTCTGTGGAGCTGAATGCCTCCCTGATGGGGATGCTGCAGCGGACTCTCGACGCCTTGGCCGTCTACAGCCTGCCGGTATGTTCTTCTGACCACAGTCTCAAATCATACTCTGTTTCGCACAATCTGCTACACTGCACAAAAATCTGATAAACTGCTCACGGCTTTCATACACTGTACTTATACACTGCATCTTGCACTGATTCACTGTTCACAGCATTCACACACTGTACTCATACACTGCATTCTGTACTGATAAACTGCTCACGGCATTCACACACTGTACTCATACACTGCATTCTGTACTGATAAACTGCTCACGGCATTCACACACTGTACTCATACACTGCATTCTGCACTGATAAACTGCTCACAGTTTTCTGATGTGTTTGTTCTTTGTATTTTCAGCCTCCTTTCCCGATCCCTCCAGTGGGTGGCGCTGCTCCAGCTGGGCCTCCCCTCTCTACTCGGGATGGCAGGATATTCCCTCGCACTAGAGGGGGACGTGGTCACGTGGGGAGCAGCTCACGAGCTCCAGTTCCAGGAGATGGTGAGTCGGAGGCGGGGACGGAGTCATTTGCGGAGGAGGCCGGGGACAGCTCGGGCTCGGGCTCCGACAGTGACAGCTCCGACGATGCTCCTGTGCTTTTGCCCAGGAAGAGGGCGAGGACTGATCCTCAGGCATGAGGCCTGCTGCTGATGATGATGATTTTGCTGCTTCTTTTCTTTATTTCTTTTCTTGTACTTTTCTCTCTTTGGTAGATAGAGTACTATGTACTGCCGCAGGCAGATTTTTTTGCTTTCTTCAAAAGTTTGTACTCTGAAAGAGATTATATAAAACAAACTTTTTATCTGAAAAGTGTTATGTTTACATATCTCCTACTTTGCACTGCATTGCATCATATTACATCTCGATGTAACTGAAATTGTTTTACTGCCTGGAAATTGGGCACTTGCACTGTAATAATCGGATAACCAACCAACTAACAGCAAACAAATCATACAAACCACTGCTCAAACTGAACACAGCCCACATTCCGCTGGGGATTAATCTGCATACAGCCCATAACCCAACATTCGGTCCATTCCGCACACGGCAAACTTTGAACAAACAGCCCAATCTGACAAGCCGGATCACGGCAGGCGGAACTGACTGAAATTGAAACACACTCGGATGTCCCAAATTTCCATTTCTTCTCTTACCTCGCATGGA
Organism: Camellia japonica; assembly: GCA_030407325.1. NCBI lineage: Eukaryota > Viridiplantae > Streptophyta > Magnoliopsida > Ericales > Theaceae > Camellia > Camellia japonica. Next base: position 12,334,371 of record JAPPVO010000029.1, read on the forward strand.
TGTAGAGAATGGCACGGCATTCTGAGCACAGACGATTTTGAGGTAAAGAGAGGTTTTTAACCTGGGTATCGAGCCTACAACTGGACACCGCCGGAGAACTCAAGTACAGAAAGTAAAAGGCACACGACCTAAACACAACGAGACACACTCGAAAAAGACTCAAAACTAAGTTGAGACTAACAAACCAAAAGACACGACACGGACGTGTTTGAAAACAAAAGATCTTGAGGAGCCAATTCTTCCGGGCAGGTTTCCCACCCTCTCTGATTTGCGATTCTCGCATCACTCGGCCCTCGAGCTCGGTTTTTCTCACAAGACCTTCTTCTCACTTTTCTCTCGGCTTACACCTCTCTATTCTTTATTCTCTCATTTTCCATCCCTCCCCTGAGTGGTTGATAGATGAATAGGAAGCGGCGGATTCATGCCCGATACAGCTAGCTCGCGGCTATTCCTTCTGGTAGATAGAGCGCCTTTCTGGCAAATGCGTGCTGACGGTGGGGGGAAGACAGGATACCTGGCTCAACTGTGCCCCTAGTTCATTACTTCTGACCATTCTTTGTTTTTTTTTTCTAAAACAGTTTTGATCAAAATGAACGCCAGATTAGCGTGCTTGGGCAATTTTTGATTTGAAAATCATGCAAGTCAGGTTGCAAGCACTGAAAGTTTTCCTTTTGGGTCCAAACATGGTCCAATTTTGGAGAATGAAATAGTTTTCGAGAAACTAGCCAACCTCAGTAAAAATTTTCAAAAACTATTTTTGCAAACAGTCGATGCGCAACGAGCACGGAACTCACCATCGAGATGCGCAACCTCGGATCGGAGGCAATTTGGAAAATTGCCCCTGGCTTAAAAGGGGAGAGGAAGGGCAACGGAAAGTTGCCCCTAGTTTGGATGACGACTGAGGGCAACTTTGGCAATAGATGGCAACGGAAAGTTGCCCCTTGTTTGGATGATGCCGCGGCATGCCTATTGATGATTGAGCTCGACCGGGCTCTCAGGCACGGAGAGGACGAAGACAGCCACAAACAATATATGGACACAGTCGCCTTGAAAGCGTTGGTGACTGGGTTCCAGAAGGAAGTTGATCACGCAGCTCCAATTGTTGCAACCGAGACATCGGATTCGGAGGAAGCATGGGTAATCAAAACCATTACATGGACTGAGACGCTATGGAAGCGTTGGGGGCTGGACTTCAGGATGAAGTTGCCTACGTATCCCAAACATGGGAATCAAGCCTTACGTAGTTCGGTTAAGGTACACTCGGGTATTTTAACCTTCACTGTTTAGGCTCTAACTTTTGCCAAGGCGCCCAATGCGGGTTTTCGACCTTGCGAGCTATGTTTTTCTTCTTTTCATTTCTTTTTCTTTTTCTTTTGCATTTTTTTCTTTTTCTTCTCTTTCTTGCTCTTTTTTTTTTTTCATTTCTTTTGTATTTTTCTTTTTTTTTTTGTCTTTTTTTTTTTTTTTCTTTGCTCTAACTTTTGCCTGGACCGCCCTTCCGGGTTTTCGGCCCAGCGAGCCTCTCAAAGGGTAAAAGTGTAGCAAGCCCATGCCAAATGGTTTTGAGATTGAGGCTTTCCGTATCCAAGAGAGTGACTGCGGTGTTGATTTGCAGAAGAATCGATCACGGTTGCTTCATGAGCCTTGCCTGGTGGGATCTGATCTCCACGATCTGGCTTTGATGCCTCTTGCTCGAGGGCTGCTTCAAAATGGGCCACACAGGCGTTTCATGGCACTGAATGTTTTGAACGGTTCCGGTTTGCAACAGATAGATCGAGTCTTGAGGCTGAGAGCGATCCTGGGCTACACAATCTCAAGAGCGATTCCACACAAGTCTTCGCGAGACTGCACAAAATATTTTGTTTTTGAAAGTTTTTAAGAAAGCGACAAATCGCTCGTGCTGAAGATAGTGTGGAACTAGTCTGGATCAGGCCAGGGTCCTCCTCAGTACTCACGCCGACAAGCATGATTTCATTCATGAAAAGCTTAGCATGCGTTTCTTTTTCTCAAAATGATCAAAATTTTACAAAACCCGAGGAATTACTTCCCCTTCGTTTTCATCACCGCAGTGTTTGAAAAGGGTTTTATGAAAGCTTAGGTCATTACGACGATGTTCAAGGCACAAGAGAGTAGGCGGTATGTACTGTCGTTCCATTCACACCCTCTGGTACGGCTAATTCAAATAACAACAAATACAGCACCTGATAGTCATGGCTGTTTCATTCAGATTTGTTGGCATAACTGGCTCCCTGACAGAAACAGACTCAAAAAGCAAAAACAACGATTTATAAGACAAAACGGTGTTTGAGGCAACAACCCCGAAATCACCTGGTATACTATATAAAAGGGACTGACTCATTACAATTAGACAGACCCTTAAGCAAAAGGAATGTCTCAAAACAATGAGACAGGCTCAAGACAAAACAGAAGACTGACTCGACACCCAAGTCAGAATTTACAAAAATTAACATTTAGCAGGCCAAAATGCGTGCCAAACGCTATATCCCAAAATGTACCAGACACTGCCCACAGGCGATTCACCTTCTGATTACATACTCGCAGTATCTGTGTCCTCAAAATCCAAGAACTCTGTAGTGACTGACTTGGCTGAGGTAGGCGGGAGGATAACCTCGTTGTCAATCAAATCCTGCACCTCATGACGGAGGCGGAAGCAAGTGTCGTAGCGTGACCAGTCTGCTGGTGGTACGCGCAGTATGCAGTAGCGTCATGTGTGGCAGGGAGATTCTTCGGTAGGGGTCGGGGCTCAAGAGGTGTAAGATGCCCCTTTTTGGCCAAAATCAAAAGTGCCCTAGACAAAGGCATGTAGAGAGGATGGAAGGCTCGGCGTCCTCGAGGCAGGTACTTCGGGGCCTGAGCACTCTTGCTAGATGCACTAGCGAACGGATCGGCGGGTGCGGCCTTGGATTTCTGATCCCTCCCGGGTGCAAGGTTGGGAGTGGGAAGAACTGTTTTGGCGTGACGGGGCCTATCCCGGTTCTCTGATTGACTAGAACTGCCCTCAGGCGGAGCGGGGAAAGCATCCTCCACAGCTTCGTCGCAACTGTAGATATCTGTTGCTTGTTCATCCCCTGGCTTTCAAAGCCTCTACTGCCCACAGCAGTTGTTCGATAGGGTCGGCATCTGCCTCCATCTTGCCTTTATCTCTGGCCTCGGCCTGATTCAGAACTTGGTTTGATGCGTCGTTACCATAACTGGAGGTCATCTCCGGTTGGTTGAGTTCAATCACAATTCGTCCCAGTAGCGGGGGCTCCTGGGGTACAAAGCCTCCGACGTATGGTGCGACTGGCGGCGAAACTGTCATTCCATAGGCGAGATCCGTCACGGATCTTTGAAGATCACCTATCATCCCCATTAGTTCAAATGTAGTGGGCTCGCGAGCCTGATATAGCTGGGGAGCCCAAACCGGGTGCGCGGCCGGCGATCTGGGCGGATGCGGCATGTCAACGGTGGTTTCATCATGTAAGGTGATTTCTTGATCCAACGCGGCCGTCATGACCACGATTTCTTCTGAATTCTGCGTCATGCTAAGTCCTGCCGCAGTGAGGGGAAGACACTAACTGTTCTGGATTGGCTCTCTGAATCTCTAAACTGAAACAGAAAACAAGCAGCATTTCAGCCCCAGACAGATCAAGCACGGATGTAGCCGAATAACTGTACTCTACTACTGATCACTGTTTCCCAGAATCACTATTCAAACTAAACTGATATCCGCAGACATAACTGATTCTCAACAACTGATATCTGTGCCCTCGGGCCGGATACTCCAAACTTGTAAACTGATATATGCGTTCCCTGCAGAGATACACTCTAAAAGCACATAGCAGATAAATGAGAGCCAATACACCCCTATGTTGGGGTAGGGTTTCCCTGTCCTATTTTGTCAGGAGCTAGGGTTTCACTACGCACACAGCGGTTTCAAACAACCTATATCGGGTAAGCAACCTGTCCTAGTTTGGAATGGTCACTATGGATCCGAATATGCACTAGGTCGAATGGTCAAAAGGGTGCCCCGGTAAAACCGGGGTTTGTGTTCCCATACTGTCAGAGCCCATAACCGGTCAGCCTTATGGTCATGCCTTGACAAGACAAGCCTCCGGCAAACCGCTCAGGAATAGCAGATGAAACACGGTGTCCCTAGGCGCACCAATGCAAATGCAATGCAAAGAAACACATAAACGTAGTCAAAACAGGATATCACGAGTTCGAGTCAAGCTCTCTAAACTCCCCAGCAGAGTCGCCAGAAACTGTAGACAGCGCCCGCGTGGGACCTCGCTACAGTTCGGACTCCTTTTGTGTGTCGCGGTTCTAAATCTGAACCAAAGAGTCCAAATCTGGCAAATCGTTTTGAAGAAAAACAGATTTTTGAAAAGTAGTGCCAAACATGGACTGCTTTGCCAGATTACAGAGTCGCCACCTAAATATTTTTAAAATGGGAAATTTAGGAAACCCTGACTCGGTGCCGAAGGCCACGTGTCCGTCATCACCAAAGTGTCTTGGCTCGGGAGCTTGGGTACGATCGGGGAAGGTCAGCTATGAGCACCCCCTTTCGCCCGGTCCGAAGACCGGCCTCTACTAACCGTGATATCCGATTTTGAAAACATTATGCGTTCTTATTCCGGTTATTAGCCTAGAATTACTATTGATGCGCACAGCACACAAGTATAGACTAGATTGCCTAATTTGGAAATAACATTGCATATCCGTTTTGTTTCGAAAACAGTTTGGTTTGCTACTCGCAAGTAGGCTAAAATACGGATTTCAATGAGTTTTCCAACTCAAGCAATCCAACCTCCACCCACAGGCATTCAAACAGTTTATCACATAAGCACTTAGCCGCATGGCAAGCATACTGTCATGTTAACATTCACACGCATGCGACATGCTAAAGCAAAACTTACATCGTACTCCGTGCCAAAACAATAAACCAGTTAGCAAACATGCATGACCTAGTTCATGTTAAGTGGCTAATGCAACACATACGGAATGCAATCTAGAGTAGGCTCGGCTATCCCTAAGCATGGCACATGAAATGCAACAACTATCACGTATTCAATTTGGAATTGAAATTACATGCAGTTTGTATGATGTACCGAGCCCGGTGCATGTAAACAAATGCATGAATGCACGCATGCATTGCATAAGGTATGCTAAAATAGACGTGCCCTAATCTACCATCGTAAGCAGGTAAATAAAAGGGATAGAAAGAAATGGGGATTGGAAGACATACACCCACTCACACACACTTATTACAATTTTGCCCTCGCTCGGAGGGACCGAAATAATAATACAGATTAACTAACTACGCTAGCTAATTAAATATTACAAATTAACTAAATTAATTAAATAAATTAATTAATCTAATTAAGCATTAAACCGCCTCGGGATGAGGGCCGGATGCAGCGCGCGCTCGGGATTGGCTCGGAACCACACTGCCATGCACGGATTGCCTCTGTTTCCCCTGCTCTCCTCCTCAGAAAATTACCAAAATCCCAGGAGTGCCTCTCAGGGCACTGGGGAGTACCACCGGCTGGGGCAGAGCACCACCGGCTGAAGGAGGAGGCCACCGGCACTGAATTGTTCCATCGGCTGGAAAACACTGCCGGTCGGCACTAAAAAGTGCCGGTCGGCACAAAATGTTCTGCAGATCCTGCAACTCACAGCAGCAGAGGACAAACTATGCATGGCAAGGTAATTCAAAGCATGTATGCACAAAACACATCCCACATCATGTTAATGACTCAATGGGGTATGTGCCTCGATCCCGGACCACCAATCGCGCATTTCCATGCATGATGGCCCTAAGAACCAAGATGCAACTTTGATTTCAAATGCATGCAATGCAAACAAGCAAACAAGGGTGCCAAACCTCCATCAAACTCACTTCAAGAGGCCAAACATGCAAGCATGTCAACTAGGCATGTAACATGGACTATGCAACATACTTATGCGAAAGGTTCAAGCGAGCATTCAAGACAAGCATGCAAACCAATTAAATGATGATCTTATACATGACTTAGGCAACTCAAATGGGCCTAAAATCAGTGGCCAAAATGCCTACAATTGGGGACTAAACACACACACACACATGCACATGTTAAGGTGCCAAACCCAAGGCATAAACAAGCAACATTCAAGCACACTTAAAGAAGCCAAACATGGACTAATAGCATGCATTAAAAAAACTCTGAAATTCGTGTTAAACATGATGCCAAATCATGCAATGAAGCATGCCAAACAAAGCATGCATATGGCCTAGGCTTAAGGCAAGTCAATGAGGCATTGAACCACACCTATGCAAGACAATTATGGCATGCATTAATCAACCCAAAACAGACTTTTAGCATGTCAAAATAGGCCCAAAGGACCACTTAGATGGCATCTAAGAAGCTTGAAATCAAGGGCATGCAACATGACCAAAACATGGAGCATTTAACATTAGCTTAAGAAGTCACAAAGAGGCATGCAATGTAAACATACAAGCACTTCTAGGGGACTGAAATAGCATGCTAGGTGGTTCCAGACCATCAAAAACAATGCAAGCAAAGCATGCTACACACTCATGCTCTTAAGGCCAACAAGCCAAATGCAAAGGGGCTATATTAAACATGCTAAGATTGACCAAAATACTTATGGACAGACCTAAAACATGGTAATATGAGCACAAAATCTTCACAAACACAAGTCTAAAACATGCTAGAAATGGAGGCATACAACCTAAGCATGTTAAGGCATAAAGAGGCATTACAAGGCAACTATACTAAGCATGCATAGGAGACCAAAACCAACTTGGAGGCATGTTATATCATGGCAATATAAGCATGGAAAACAACCAAGGCATGCTCAACACACACTCAAACATGGTGCTCCTTTGGAAGCCAAAACTTGCCCTTTTCAAGGACATCAAGGAGAGGGGGTGGCCCTCCCCTTTCTAGGACTTTAAGGCACCATCTCCACCACTGAAATCCCTCAAGATTTCAGTGGTGGAGAGGCCCAAGCACACAAGTCCCGGATCTCTCCAAAATAGCACAAAAATGAGCCCTTTTCAAGGCCTAAAGGGGGTCAAACTCCCCCAAACCACTAAACACTCTTAATATACAACAAAGAGGGTTAAAAATCAGAACTTTTTTGTGCCAAACACTAAGCTCAAAAAATGTTTTAAACCAAGTAAAAACAAGGTACAAGAATGGGGTAAAAAGGGGGTTAAGTTCTTACCCTTGTAGCCTTCTTCAACAAAGATGGTGTGATGGCTTCTTTGAGCTTCAAACCAACCAAGAATCACCAAAAACCAACCTCTAGAACCTCTGTCCCAAGAGAAAGGTGAAACACTAGGTGCTAGTGTGCAAAAGTAAGGCACAAAACACCTAGTTTAACAAGAGAAGGATAGATATAGGATAGATATGTATTCTCTAACCTAAACCAGAGCTTCCTCTCTGTCTAAAATGGCTGAAAACCTCTCAAGAATTCCAACCCTAAGCCAAGAAGAAGAGCCTTCCTCTTATAGAACTTGTAAGACTTACAAGCTAAGCAACCAAGGGCTCATCCCTCCATACACGTGTATGGAGGGGAAGCCAATGGCACACAGCTGTCTGAAAATATCTCAGAAAGCAAGTGCACAGTGTCCGGCCGGCAAAAAATGTCATTTTGACAAAATTGAGTGCCGACCGGCACAAAAGAATGCCGACCGGCACAATATAGTGCCGATGGCAACTCTAGCCAGCCGGTGGCCTCTAGCCCCAGCCGGTGGTGTGTAGGGATGCCTCACAAAGCATTCCCTGCCCCTCCCAGGCAAAACACAAGTGTTTGGTGCAAAACCAAACACAAACGGTCGAGTCCGGAGGTCCTGAGGCACGGCGCGCGAGCCGAGAACTCCGGGAACTCCAAACGAACACAAACATGGATAATCACCGAGTATTCCAACAGTGACGTCCAAGTCTTGAGGATGGTCAAAAATGGGGTGTCTACACCTTTCTAATCAACTTGCCTTGTGTCTTACATACAATGTTCCAGCCAATCAACTTGGTGGTGGTGCAATTGACTAATCGACAGAGGGATTTACACAATGACGGGAGGCATACTGATTGGTTCTTTCCCGTATATCTGTCGGTAAGTAAGTGTTTAAAGCTAGGTTGTATTTTGTGTATGACATATTTTGACAAATGTTTCCGTCAATGACCTTTATGCATTACACATGTAGACTTTGATTCTAAATAAAAATACGCAACCTCTGCACCATGAAAATGTCGTCACATCATTTTTCGGACATGACAGATACACTGGTGCGATTAATGCATGTCAGAGGGTAATATCAATGTTCATCCCGTTAACGAAAAGATGAAAGCTAGTACATGTTTACATGCCCTCTAAACAATGTCTACACTTGTGTTTGCGTGTAGATTTACATGCCTTTCAATTACAGAGGAGTGCATTGGTTGTGCGTTAAAATTGATATGGTGGACCTTGTAGCCTACCTATTTGACTCGTTCCCGTCCAACCGACCGAACAAAAGGAAGCTAAATGCGGCACAAATTTTGGTATGTCCTTCTGGTGCATTTCTCAACACTACAACAAACTTAAACATCCTTTACATAAACCAACTTCAACCTTGTGGAATAGGTTCAAACTATGCACGACTTGCTGCAACTACACTTTGGAAATGATTATGTTACAGAGTGCGTAGCTTCTACCTCCGCATGTTAGATGAGAGGCCAGTACAACAACTGGACGAGTAATCCACAATCTCTCCCTCACATTAATGTGTATCTTGAATGACTGATTTAACGAACCTACTGACATTGATGACAAATTTAATGTGAAATTATTTTTGTAGAACGTTTGACTGTGGGATGTTTGTCATCAAATTCATGTAGCGACTTGATTTACGCCCCAGTCCACACAAGGTACATTCTACCGCTTCATTTCCATTTCTCAATCAAATCCTTCCTTGTATGTCCTGTAATTGTAACTGATTTGTCTTATGATCTTTTTGTACAAAGTTCCATCCCTCCGTGCGTCATAAGTTGTTGGTTGACATCGTTATGGATGTCAATAATGCAAAGATCGCAGAGTACCGGGAGTGCCTTATATCAGCAATGCCACAAACTAGGCCAGTGATGGGAATGGGTTGCCAGTAAGCCAGTAATTTGGGTGGCAACAGGACTTCACTAATTTTTTATTCTTTCATTTCAATATGGATGTTAATTATGGCTCTCCAGTATTGTTTTTACTCGAGGATGTAAAGATGGACGAACTGCAAAGGGAAAGTCAAATGTAAACATGGATCAAACATTTCAATGTGGCTGTTGTCTTATTACTATTTTGTTTACGTATGTTTCTTGTTCGGATGAATGCGACTGAAACAAATATAATTTACGGCTGTTTTTTTTACTCATATTTTGATGAATGTACTTGCTGGCCAATTTCTGAGCATAACTTTGATGTCGCAACTGTAATAAGAAAACAATTTGAAAATTTTAAAAAATAAATAAAAACTAATATAATTACAAAATATATATATAATTTGTACAAATAATTTGTAGAGCACTGAAAAGATAAAATTATATAAAATTAATAATTAGTTGTATTTTTTTATCTGTTAACCAAATGAATTTATAATTTAATTACAAAAAAGAATTTTTTTTTTTAAGAAATGAAACCAAACACATTAGACGCATTTTTTTAGAAGCCATTTCTTGTGTTTTCAACTTATTTAATTATTTCATAATTTTATGAGATTTTCAGCAACTAACAGTACAACATATAAGAGTTTTGAAGACCAATTACTTTGATCGTTAAAACTGGAAATATTGTTCGAACATACATTTACGGACTAATTTCTGCTATATGTTGATGGTAGTGGCTAAAAGGTTTCCCTCAAAAGTAAAAAATAAGGATTTCAGCGACAAAAGTGTGACAATGGCAATAATAAATAGACTTTGACGGACAACATAAGTTGATTCAAAAATCGTTTAGTTCTTCATACAGAAAATAAGCTACACAAAATCACGTAAACATCAACGGTGAATCTATAATTTAGCTCAACTTGAATCGGGTGTAATTAATTAGCCCTTATTTGTCAAAAGGACATTTTAGTTAATTTATGATATCCGTTAACGACGTTAATTGCGATACAACTTCGATGTAATTTGTTAAACCTCGTTTCGTGGATTTCATTTTAGGGTACATGAAGTACTACTACCACCTCCTCCTCGTTGTTGCTTTGGTAACAGGAAATGTCAGATCACCCGTACACTCAGACAACTCTTCATAAAAGCTAGTTCCTGTTTTACACTTGCTTCCTACTCATAATCATATTGTCTTCCTTCTTCGTGCTGTTTTACGTCTGAAGTTGGCAGAAATTGTAATTCCCTATTTCCATTGATGTGTTTCATATTCCAAGGAAATTGTTGTCAGTGTGAGTTGACATCAAAATGTTATGGATCCCAAGTAAATTACCAAATAACTTACCAAATATCTCACATGGGTGTGGGACCCACACACATGTGATTTGTGTGGGTGCGACACCTATGTCACCGATTCGGTAATTTGTTTGGTAATTTATTTAGGTCCTTAACAGAACTCAATTATTTATGTAGCAGTCAAATTGTTACTCGTTTTCTAGTACTGCATAAGTATTTCAAGACTGCATATGAATGAAAAATCAATACTCGTTGTAGGTAATTTATATATCAGCCCATTAGCACATATGACTCCAGCCAAATGAAAAATGCAACGTCTTACAGGGAAGGTTAAAAAAAAAAAAAACAAATCTACATATCTGCTGCATCATCAGCAGCGTCTTCTGAAGAGTTGTTTGTACTGTCTGATTGAATGTCCTCATCCATTGTCTTATCAAAGTTCGCTTCGTCCGCCGCCAATTTCTCATCAGTCAGCCAATCAACGTTCTGCTTCATAGCCGTCGACTTGCCGCTCCAAACTTGACAACCGTGTGTCCACTTGATTCAGCCTTTCGTAGATATCTTGCAACTGCTGCAATACAGGAGCAACATGAGCTTCAACAATAGCTTCAATCTTGTTCGAATCAGACATTTTGTAGGAATATTTGTATGGTTTATTTTACTTACTAGTTTTTTAAAGAAATGTACAGATTCATAATATTACACAACACTACGCTGTAACTATTTATAAGATATGGTACATGACTTGTATGTTTTCAGAAGACCTCATGCATTGTAACATACATTGTATTAATTTCTCAAACTGGCCGAATTCATCTTGCACACATTCGTTCCTTCTTTCATACACCAAGTCATCTGTTCAGTACCCTTAATCGTCCATTATTTGTCATTTCCAACACACATGCATTGTATCTTTCATCAGTACTATCCCACTGTCATTGATTTCCACACCCACAATTTATCATACATTCACATTCGTCATTTGTATTTGTGCCCCAACCCAACTTTTGGTCTACCCCAACCCAATTAGATGTCTATTCATCCATAAAGCTTACCAAAATTCATCTTATTAGATACATATGCCTTTCCAACTAGACCGAACCTATTAAATGAAATATTCAAATTAATTCATTTGCTTTTATTCAGTTTGGGTAGGTGTTTCCACCAAACAACAATAACTTTGTTCACATGTTTAAACCAAAACTAAAGTAGTACGTGTTTCCACCTACCACCAACGTATTAATGACTACGGGTTTAAAGAAATTTAACATTTACAACCAACCACTATTCAAGTTTGCAACCAGTGTTGTTTCCTTTGCATTTGGGTTTGTTTCTGCGTCCATATATTCTTTGTGAACCTGTGAAAACAAAGTTGGACTCAATTAAGAACTGTCACATGTATGGATGCACACCACGGTAAACGCGGTCGTGGACAATTAGTTGCAATGGCTAACAGCTCCCGACTGAAGTCACCAAAATTGGATTATGCAGGTGGGTATATCGATTCCTTCGGTGATCGACGTTTCTTTGAAATAGGGTTCCCACTGTGGAGTTTTGAACCTCTACGGGATTACAATTGCACCCCAATACAAGATGCTAGCCTGGGAAAGTATTTTGGAATTCAAGTTTCACTGTTTGCCAAACGAGTTCAGTGTGAACACCGTTGTCGATGTGTTTTTGTCAAGGTTACTAAAGCCCGATCGGTTGAAATGCAGTGGCAATACCCTTATGTCAGCGAGTCCCAAGTTAGGCAGCGTTTGCAAAGTGAGATTGATCAAATGATTCGTTGACTCATTAGGCACTCACGCATAGACGACGCCAAGGCAGAGTCGAAGATACATGGATCGAACCTAGCATCTGCGATCAAGGCTATAATAGAGGATCATGCACTGGTGTCGGACCCTGACCTTTCAGATTACTCAGACTCCGAGGTTGTTGATTTAAGCGAGGATTAGGAGACCTGGAGATAGTAAGCGTAGTGTTGTAAGATGTCGTCCTGGTCCGTAAAAATACGACTTAGAAACTAACAAACCGTCAAACTGTGCTCACCATTTCAACGGTGCATGCGTTAATGTTTTCATAATTTACGCTTTGTTGAAGGTATTTCTTTTGTTAACGTCGTTGACCGAAATCTATCTTATGATTTTTGTTGGTAGGATAAGAAGGTAATTTTTTTTGTAATGTCATTGACCGATATCAGAAGCTATCATTAACCTATGTTTTTTGATTACTTCATGTTTTGTGAATCGTTGAATATGGACAATAAGGTTTAATTGTCAGATGCATTGAATGGAATCACAAGCTGTAATTGTAATAAAAAATTGTGTACGACCGGCCAATGGTCTCATACACTCTAATATCAATATGGGCACAAATGTTTTGTTTTTTCAAACACAACGGTTATATGGAAGCATACCCCGTGGGGTCAACCTGTGCATTAGAATTTTTTCTCCCTTTGTGCATTGTTATGAACTAATCAACTCCCCTTCAATCAAAAAAATGTACAATAGACTATTCAGAAATAGAGTATTGATATTCATTAATGAAGAAGTCTACACAATGGTGAAGAAATCTAGCACGCATTCTGTGCAATACAAAAAAAATAGATATATAAACTAGTCTAGGATATGGGGAAGAGAATGACTAGAAGACCCCATTCTGATTGGGCATCTGCTAGCATGGCTTGGGCTTGCTCCAACTCAACTTTAGTTGTCTGAATTGATGAAGGACCATGTCTAATATGGGAGAGCATCATCCTTGCTTCATGATTAAGCTGGTCATGTTGCTACTGCAGATAAGACTTTCTTTGCCTGACAGAGGCAAGTTCTGCTATGAGTTTGGTTTCCTCAAGTTCAAGTGCTGAGTATTGCTCAAGAATGGCTGAAGAGGTTTGATGGCTGAGTTTGAGTGAAGTATATATGGTGTGGGCTTCGTTTAGGAAATATTTTTTGATTTTAATATCCTTGGAGCAAGTTTGAACCATCTCTAAAAGGGTTGGCCATTCCGTGATGATCTTGGCCAATTGCTTTAGTTGAATGGGGTTGAAAGGATTAGGGGAGAGGTTTATAACAGCAGAAAGACAGGCCAAGGTTTCATCAGGTTTGTGGAGAATGATTTCTTCAACTGGGGTGTTAATAAGGTTGATGAAGGTGGTTAAGGTTTGTTGAGTTTCACTATGAAAGAGATGTAGCCTTTGAGGCAATGGAGATATTTCGTCTAGATGTTGTTGAAAAATAGAAAGTTCTGCCCAAATATCCGGAGGTGGAATGATGGCCCGTCAACAGTAATAGTTTGGTGAGAATATATGCTACAAGTAATAAAGAGTAAATAGGATGAGGTTGGAATGGTAGTACCTTTCTTGATAAAGTGGGCGTAGAAGGTTGGCCTTGTTCTGCTGTGGTTGTGGCAGTAGGAGGAGTTGTTTCGGGTACTGATGAAATGGCAGCATCAAGGCCTTCAGGCTCTTTTTCTGGTTCAGGTAAGAGGGGAAAAGTCATGAGGACCTTCAAGTTCTTTGTCAGCCATTGCAAAGAGAGATTCATCAAATGACTCGTCGACTCATTAGGCACTCACGCATAGAGGATGCAAAGGCAGAGTCAAACCAATACATGGATCGAACCCGGGATCTGCAATCAAGGCTATAATGGAGGATCCTGCACTAGTGTCGAACCTTGACCTTTCAGATTACTCAGACTCAGAGGTTGTTGATTTGAGCGACGATTAGGAGAGCTGAAGATGTGTACGACATAGTAAGCGTAGTGTTGTAAGATGCCGTCCTGGTGCATAAAAATACGACTTAGAAACTAATAAACCATCAAACTGTGCTCACCATTTCAACTGTGCATGCGTTAATGTTTTCATAATTTATGCTTTGTTGAAGGTATTTTGTTTGTCAACGTTATTGATCGAAATTAGACAAGGCATTTTGTTGGTACGATGAGAAGGTAATATTTTTTCCCAAATGTCATTGACCGATATAAGAAGCTCTTATTAACCTATGTTTTCCCATGAGCTCATGTTTTGTGATTCATTGAATGTGGACAATAACGTGCACTTGTTAGATGCATTGAATGAAATCATAAGCTGTAATTGCAATAAAAAAGTGTGCACGACCGACCAATGGTCTCATACACTCTAATATCAATATTCCAAGGAAATTGTTTTGTTTTTTCAAACACAACGGTTGTATGAAAGCATACGCCGTGGGGTCAACCTGTGCATCAGCGTTTTGAACAACATCACGCGTGTGTCATTTGTTCAATATTTGCCCATGATTTTCTTCGTCCACTTTATTGAATGAAATGACAAGGTAGTATTGGCCAAACAAAGTAACCATGGCGAAGTTGGATGACACAGATGATATGAACTGCATAGCTTGTATTGGACACAACATACAGTAAAACTGTTTTCCATATAAACAACATTATGTGAACACAAATCCCGCAAGCAAAATTAAGTGTGTCACCAGCTATTTTACACCACCATGCCTATCAGGCAGTGGTTGTGTGCTTCCATGTGTGCTGGACTCTCCCTGATGTTCTGTGCATGGAAGTCCAACATAACTCATGTATGCACTGATATGCTTTGATGGAAAGCCAATGAGGTAGGGATTACGACAACAATATGGGCTGTAACTATAGTGTGTGCGGGGGCCAATTGTAACATGTGGGCTATGAAGCACGGATACTTGAGAAAGGGAGATGTATCCGTATCAGATACGTATTGCATACCGATACTCCTTGGATACTCACGGGTACGTATCAGAAACTTCGTAACAATACCGGATACTTATTAATTAAATGTTTTTAATGTTAGAATATCGGATTCTTAATTTTGAAGTATCAGATACTCAAACTCACATATTATTTGTAAGACTTTGTTTAGTTGTTTGGTGAGAGGAATATAGTGAGAATTAGAGTAATAGAATTTGTCAAGATGATGTATCCTTATTGGCTCTCTCACTTCTCTGTCGCTCTGTCAATCTCTCACGTTTATTCTCTTTGCTCCCATTTTTTTTTAATGGTAATGGCACATAAGGATGATGTTTAATTTGCATTCGCATTTGATTTTGCTTTTAGTTTTGGATGTTTTTGTGAATGGTTCAAGCTCTTAGCTTAATAGGAATCCCTGTATTTATTTATTAATTTGCTTTACGTTTTATTTTCATGCATATTCCATAATTACAATAATAAAAACTAAATTTTCTTTTAAAAAGTGTTGCCGCCGTACCCGTATCCTAGCCTGTTGGGGTGCAAGCGTTTTAACACCCAATGGTTTGGCGATTTCCACTTCTTACAACCACACATGGTTGTCACGAACAAGTTCGCCACTCAATTTCGATATATGTTGAGTGGCCAAGTGCACATATGTGGAGGAATTGGTGTAGTGCAAGTATATTAATGTGCATGCAACAATTGGATAATCGCATACGAACATAGGAATTGGTAAACTGCAAGTATTTTAAACTGTATGCAACCAAAATTATACTCTAACTATAAGAACATTGTGTTATGCGTGACAAGCAACGAATATATGTGTGGTCCATTTAAGCATTCTCTGCAACAGTACTATGTCATTAAATTGATGACACATATTGAATTCAAATAATTTAGGGGCGCACAATTGCCCAACCAGTGGTCACAAATGAGCATGGTAAGCTGTACGTGCAATACGTTCGTCCCACTATGCACGCGCATGCCGTGCAAACTGCATATGGAAAATGTATAGTAACAAACTTGGAATGACCTACTCATTCATTATATTGACAATTGTTTAATACATATTTGGTGAGTTACCTCGCTTATGTTGATAGGATCATACATAATCCCTTTACATTGTTTGATCCAATCTTCCCTAATCTGTTCATCAAAACAAAACAAAAACAACTGAGTTGTACCCATCATGTTTGGAACAAAAAACGTAAAAAGGGGGTTGAAATATAAGAAAACTGACATGATACAAATTAATGGATATTCAGTGGGATGTAAATTGGGTACACGTATATTCTGGGAGGGGTTCAATGGTTTTCAATTTCCATTTACCTATTTCGTCAGACAACTGATGTGCATAGAAAAAGGGGCCTCCACACACAAGGGCCATGTACTTGAATGTGAACAATGGTGAAGGTTAGAGATACGAACAGTCTAATAGTGACTGACGGATTACCTTCAAATGCAGAGGGTGGCTTTTAATTTGGGCTTGAAGCGTCACCTTGGAGCATCGTAATGGAGTCAGTAGAGAGACGCCGACGGCGTAGGGTTACGGCACCGAAAGGAGATTACCGAACAGAAAAGACGATAGTGTAGAGGAAAGGAGGCCGGCCGCGTGACACCCACAAATGCTCAGAGCTGAGTATACTGAACATGGTGAAAGGGGATGAATAAGTGAAAACAAGGTCGTTTCGTTTATTACAAGGTGCAATGCCCATGTTGCAGTAATAATGTGTAACCTGTCCGACACCTTTGTATATGTGTTTGGTTTTAATTTTTTTTAAAATTGAGTTTCCCGCTTTTTGTATAGTTTGGATTTTCGATAATTTTAGCAAGAATGTAGTTTGGGTTTTACATTTGCAGATGCATCTTACTTAAATGTATGTAGGAAGTAATTTATATGCCATAAGTTCGTTGAAGAAATAAAGGAATACGCACGACAACCCCAACAAAATGTATTCACATTTTTTGTATTGTTTTGTATTTTTGTAATGATTTTTCCGAGATAAAAAATCCCACAAAATTTTTAAGTGTGTGTATGTTACATGTATATGCACTTTTAACAAACAACTTCCTGTCTATTTTTCATAACAGGAAAACCCTTCAACTATCCCGCATGTGCAATGCAGCTCCCATTGCAAAGATGAACATAGTGTCATGTTGTCCGATTCGAGTTAGCAGACTCGAACTTGCGAACTTGCCCCCCCTTGAAGACAGGCTCCACTTTAGTTATGACGCAGGCAGCGAGAGAACATTAAACCCACAACAAATGTTGTAGCGAGAGGGCAATATCAGTACAGGTAACTATAATGGGTGGGATTGTTACTAAGGGAATTATTAGTCAGGGGACTGGTAGTGATGGGACTAAAACTAATATTGGCATGGTTTAGTAACCACTGCCATAGCAAGAACACAATATTTGTGGATTCGCAATACGTTGGGATTATGATACCCTCTATAGATGGGATTAGTAGTCCCCCATGGAAGATGGTATTAGAAAACCATTCCTTTCGATATGCAGGTAGATTTGCTGGTTTGGCCCCTGCGATCCTACGTAATGTAGTTACTGTACTTCCTTAGTAATGAATTTGTTGTATCAGTTTGTTTATACTTATGCGATCGATATGTCTAGTCCTAAATGAAAATAATTTACGCCTTGTTTCGCATATAATAGTTTTATCGTAACAAGCCAACAATCACTACAAACCACCAAAAACCCTAATAATATGTGTAATAACCAAAGTTAATAGTATAATAATATGTATACGAAAGTAATTATTTTTGTACGTTATGACGTGGTACCTCTAACTCCTATCTGTGAAACAAAATTAACTATTACTAATCCATTACTTATTAGTGTAAATAAGTATTTTGTTATAATTCTCTCGCTAATAGTCTACTTACATCCACAATGGATGTGTTAGTGTACTTGTTACTGGCAACTGTTAATTTTTGGCCAACAAAGTTTCTTGTTTGGTGCTGCAGTGCAGCTGCTAAGGGCAACGTTACTGACCAAAGTTAGTGTGCAATGTTAGATTGTCTATTAACTGCAACTAGCATTTTAACCATCGGGGGAGAGACAGGAAAATGCTGTGCGAAAGCCCTTCCGAACATCCGGCCGTGAGTCCCTCCGGATGCCCCGCCGAACGTCCACCGTGACGTCTACCGCGACGTCCGGACCCTTCAATAAAACAAAAACAAAAAAACAAAAATTTGGGTATGACCAGTTGACTGGCCACACACCGGCCGCTGAACTGTAATTTCTGTTTTTTGGGGCTTTTTCTACTTGTTCAGAAATTTTTCCTGCCTGCAATTTTTTTATTAATTGAAATTAATTATTTAGTTTATTTATTACATATATATATATTTATAGTTTTTGTGAGACATGGATCTTAATACACCCCTTAATACATCCATTGTATCACCATTCACACAGTTTGCCATCTTTGTTTGGACTGCATAAGGGGGGATTGTAATCTATCGAGCTGTTAGTCGTGCGATGCATTGTCCCTGGACTATTCGGTTCGGGTGTATTTGTATCCTATGTTTGTTTACTCATGGGCTTAGATGCCTGGATTGGACTATTTGTAGTGAATCCAATGTTTGGTTGGACGAACTGGATAAGGATAAATTATAAATTTATATTTTATATTTAATTTATAATACTAAATTTGTAATCTATAATTCATAATTGAACAGCACAAAAAAATTTAATTTATAGGGCCATAATAAATTTAATTTAATGTTAGCCTACCTTACGCTACGCCTCGTTTGGGAACATGTTTTTTTGTATCTTTTTGGATTTTTGGCTACAGATCAATGACACATCCCTCCAATTTTTGAGCTGTAATTGAGCTCTAATGATGTGGTAGAGAATAAAAAAATTAAAAAAACAACAAGGCGAAAACATCACATCGCAGTGGAGCCCACTTCTATTACAGCTCATTAGAGTTCCTTTATTAGAGCTCCCAATCATTTTTCGTTGGCTAAAATATAACGTTAAAAAAACTAATATGTTTGGGATTAATTTTTGGTTTTCCTCAAAAACATGTCCAAAAAGTAGAGACACAATGGAATCTTTGTCTTTTTGGTATAGGTTGTTGGTTTTTCGGGTTTTGTAGTGACATTTTTACTTTGTCACTAAAAACCCCACTTGCGAAATGACGAGTAACAAAAAAAAAAAAAATCAACTAAAATAATTAATAAGATAAAATGGCACATCAAACCTATAATCAGTTCAAATTTCCTGTCACAAACATTATATCCAACTACAAGAAAATCTAATTATCTTTCAAAACACAAAAATTTAAATTTATAAATATGAAAAATACTAAAATAACCTAGTAAAATAGCAACTTCCTAAACACCCACTAAATTTATAATACGTAGTGTCACATATGTTTCTGTTTCCCTTCCAAATTTGGAACAAAAACCAAAGTTGGTAGACAAAGCCTATGAAATCCCACAAAGGCAGTACTTTTCATGTTGACCCACTGGTCGTAGCCTTTCTAATCTCACCAACTCATTTCCATTTCCCACATAGAATTTCGGTCACTTTGTTGTCTCTCCTTTTCTCTCCATTTGGGTTTTGCTGTCCATCTCCAGTAACACACTCTCTCCCTGTCTGTCTCTCTGTCTCTCCATTTCGACTGTGCCAGCTCGCCGACGGTAACACTCACCATTATCTCTGATATGTGTCAGTTAGTTTATTTTTTCTTTGGGAGCACATTATTATTATGATCTGCTGTGTTCCACTCGCACGACGCATATTTTTATAAACTATTAAACTATTCCTCATTAGGTCGTTGAAACCATACGTAGGATTAGGTATACAAACTACACGGGTGACAAACTGATATTGCCATTGACGAGTTCCATAGTGATTATAACTGCTGCATGAACGGTCTTGGTTGAGCAGTGTAGGCGGTTTTTTATTTCTCTGTATGAATGTAAGTTGTGTATGGGTGCTCTTGGGTTGAATGTCTGATGTGGCCCTGTTTGAAATGTGCGTATTGTTTGTTTGTTTCTGTCTTCGTTGCAAGATTTCCTGTTAGTTGTTTGTTCAAAAGCCTTCGCAAAGGTGGTACCAAATGACTGGGCATTCTCGTCGGTGCAAACGAAGTTGTAGTCATGTTATGGTGTTTTGCTTGCATACTTGTTGCACTTGTAGTTCTTTATTGGTGTAATGTCATGCCAATTTTCTGTATTAATGTTGGTTCATGCAGTTTTTGGTGTTACTAACTAACCTCATGCACTAACCCAGATAGAATACGTCCAGCTTAGAGGGGGCCACGTGCCCCTAACTTTTTTTGGATAACTCTGCCTTTGTCGTGAACAACTATTAATAGGAACGTAAACCTTTCTGCACTTGTTTGGAAACTTGTATATCATAACATTTGTTGGCCTTCTGTCCGAAAATGTGCAAAATTTGGGAAAGTATGCATGTTATTCGTGTTTGGCTTCGGCTAAAATTGTCAAACTGACCCCCCACATATTCAAGCACTTGTATGTCTCTCGTCGTAACTCCGGCTTGGCCGATGTTTGCGTGATTGGATTATGGTATAGTGGCATATTTTTCATTCCAGGCCACACAGGCCTTTATTGAATCAGAATTTGTAATACCGCCGGACCATGGCAATTTCGGAACATAAAAATATTTTCTCCTGTCTGTAAAGACTCTACAATTTTCATATATAAACTCACGTGTTGAAACCTGAGTATGTTCCTGCATGTCTAACCCCAATTAATGTCATGTTTGCGTCGTTGGATTGACCTCATATCATTTTGCACTACAGCGGCTGTACGTGGCCACTATTAAGATTTTGTATGAGTGCTTTATTACTTCATTTTTTTGTTGTTGGCTGTAACGACAATATTTGTGGCAGGGGAGATGCAGTGGATGATGCTCTAGTTTGCTGACAAAAAGAATGATTACCTGCTGGCAAGTAGCCAACCGAAAGACTGTGACGCCACTGCCTGGGGCCCCCAATTAGGCTGACAAATTGGGTCTACGGGAAAACATTGTAACGCCAACGTACCTCTGGTAATGAGTTCAGTCTTTACTTTATGCCTCACTTGCTCAAATAAAGCTTGACCATTATAGGTGCAAGCATTGAAGTGGTCATTACTATTTACATGAGATTACCATAAAACGAGTACAAAATATGGCCAATTGATTTTCGTAAAATAGTGGCATGCAATAGGTTCATAAATTAACGACAACATATCATAATTGAATAATAAATGAAAAGTACAACTCGTACAATGTAGGTAAGATTGAATGGTCCGTTCATTGTAAGTTGTTAAAAGTGAATTGTGTTTTCTATAATTTGTGAGTAACGTTCTTTCTGCATCCTTATAAATATTGCGTGAAATTTTTTACAAGAATTATCGTAATTGGATATGGGCGATATGTCAGACAATGCGAAGCAAATGTGAGTTTATGTCGTTCAATATTTCATACGATTTGGTTTGCAAGGATATGTTTCCTGTACGTACTAAATTCCACGGTGTGTTCGTGTAGGACAAATTGTGGCGGTATGTACTGTAATCGGGAGGTTGTGTGATTTGAGTTTCACTCATTTTGGATAGCCTCAATTTTCACCATGAATTTCGTCTAATAGATTAAAACTCTGTCTATTTCTTAGCAGAATATGTGCACCTACAACACATGTTGCGTATTCTGCAGAGAGAAATTGTGAAATCCATAAATTACTGAGCTATACTAAACCACTTCAGTTAATAATTTTCTGTCACAATGAAAGACGACATTACCAATTTCACGAAAATGACACAACTTTTGAAATGACAAGGCAAAGTTGACTGCCTTTAAAGTTAACCGACGAAGATGATAGAATGTATAAAATGTATATACCACCGATGTAATTTAGCCTTCAATATAATTTCATTTACGCCGATATTTGTTACAGGGAAAGGAAAACATTGAAGCCAAGTGGCGAAGGTTTACAAATAAAAACGATTGACATTAGTGAGCCCCCTCATTGAAAGCGGCCAGTTGGACCATTTATTTTTTACAGGTTCGATCCGTCTCCTTGAAAGCGGCTCACAATATGAATCCCTCTCGTCAGAAACGGCTGACAGTAATTTGCACAATTGTGCATTGCATATTTTGTACTCACAGATTGTGCCTGTGGAAATTTCACTTTGTACTCACAGTACAATAAATTAAGATTTTAGAGACCAAAAATAAGGGCCAAAATAATTTCTTACGGACCTAATACTGTTGTTGCGGAAAACGTATGGTTATTATATTTTTAGCAATGAAAATTAGATATTACTGATGCATTATTATCTATTTGGAACCAAATTTGTTTGTGTCAAAAAGTAAACCATTTGTGGACCAACTTATTTTGTCCATAAAAGTGTATTTATTAGTGTCATTTTCAAAGTTTTGTTGGCAGAAACCTTATTTTTGACTTTTCGGATTAACCTTTTAGTGACTATCCTGATGACGATACAAATTGGTCCCTAAATGTCAATGGTTGCGATATGTGTATATAAATGTATATATGTCTATTCATATGTAACATATACTTATGTCGAAATTCACAATGGTTGCAGCCAGCAACAATTCAAGAAAAGACAAGAAGCAGACAACCCCGGAGCGAGAATGGTTAGTGTGTAGACATGTACTAAGTAGAGTACACTGATGGAAACACATGACTGCTGTGATAGCAAAGTATGGACTTCTATTCCATAGGCACACTAGTCATGTGCTTCTATTGTGTCACATTCAACGATTTCCAGTAGTCATAGACGGCATATTGCATGTTCTTATAAACTCCGATTATTTGTAAAAGTCCATGTCCATTTTTATTTCAGTTTTGTGCGAAATAGTTATTTCTATGTGCAATCATATGTAAATACCACAAAATGCGCACACATAGCGAGTGATACAACTTGTGGTGACAATTATTTTGGACTTACAGTTGTTATTTATCCTGTATGTCCGTCACTTTTGTGTAACACTTACAGAGCAGAAAGGATATTGGGGAAAGGTGGAAGGAACTCCCCTGTGATGAGAAGAAGAGGTTTCAGGACATGGCTAAGGCAAGTACCAAGGAACTGGGCAAAGAAGTTGCAAAGAAATCTACAAAGGTACTTACATACTTAATGTTTTGATAACTGTATTTGGGGAGGACCTGCTATCGACGCATTGTTGGTTAAATTTTTGTATTAATGTTCACATTAATAACATTGCAGAGTAAAATGCAAGTCCGCATATCATTGAAGTCAATTGTTGATATCGTTAACCAGTATAACGAAGCACAGAAGCAGGCAGTCATTGATATTGGGTTCGGTGGCCTCCTCGGGTTAAAGTGTACCTGTATAGATCACGACTTGTGCCAATGGTTGGTACAGAATCTCGATCCCAACACCTGTTCATTGAATGTTCATGGGCGTCACTTGAGGCTCACCTCTGAGGAAGTTCATGTTTTATTGGATATACAGTCAGAAATGGATGATGTGCAGTTGACTGGTTCAATAGACGCATATCCCAATATCTACGAAAAGGTTGGAGCTATTAAGGGTGTTATTCCTTTGAACTAGTTAAGAGTTTATCTGATTGAGACTGATAGTACAAACGATGAGTTTCGGCGGAAATTTGCGTTGTACGTGTTGAGGGCCATGTTTTGTCCTACCACAATGACGGCCTTGAGTCTGTCATTCATTCATGCTGTGAAGGACGTGACAGGTATGCGGGCATGCAATTGGGCAAAGTTGACACTGCAATTCCTTGTCAAAGGTGTTCGGAAGTATAAGATGAAAGGTCAACGCGAGGCAACTGGATGTGTTTTGCTTCTAATGGTAACGTAATCGACCGTTGTTTGTTTGTACCATGCCGATTACATATTTCATCCATTGCTGTCCATATGGTTCAATAAAATGACAGTCGTTGAGAAATACAAAGTTACCTGTTATTGAACATCATCACAAATATACTTGTACAGGCCACATTTTTTTAACCAGAAAGAGCTTATCTTTTTAACCGGAAAGGTGCATGGGGATTCTGCCATTGAGACACATAAACACATAGATATGATTGTGTTGTAAGTTGTATGCATCAATAAAGTCCTTCGTTCGTAAGAAAAAAAGGTGTAAAACATAGCCACCGTACCATTGTCAATTGTAAACTTGTATGGCATCAACAATTTTTTCACATCATAATTTCCTCACTTTGCATTGTTAACGAATACAGATTATTTTGCTCGAAAATGTAAACTAATTATCTTTTCCCCCTTATAATGCAGCTATTTTACTTGGATTGTTTTTCCCTTCCCTGTAAGAGTATGTTGGCTACTACGCGCTCCGTCCCTCGACTAAATGATTGGGGTGATGCCGAAATATGGGGGACGCGGCGAAGTATGGGAAGGAAGCAAATGTTGGAGCAACATGAGGTAATCAACCCATTCGTTATGCACATTTGACAGCATTGCCCCACCTGTGTTATGCAAACAATGACAGACTTCATTTGTGTTTCTATGATTAGGTGAGTCTGTTATTGGGATCGTACGATTCGCGATTCCAAACATATGATTCAAATCGATTCCGTAGGAAATCAATTTGAACAAGTTGTGTGAATCAGAAAAAGCTGTGAATCGTAGCTGAATCGGTGAGCTAAATTGATGAATCGTCAATCCATTTGACTCGGTAAAATTGATGTTTGGCTACAAGACTGCATTTAGGTTTTTTATTGTTCAACAAGGGCTGACACGCCCTTTTTAAGGTATTTCGGAATTTAGGATTACCGTATGCCATATTTTCACTTTCTCCCTCCCTATTTACTCTCAAATACTCAAACTTTTGCGGGAAAAAACATGAAGTTTTCCTCTGGACAATATTGTAGCCTTACAAATTCAATTTTATGTACTCCTTTCATTTATCAAATGAATTTTGGTTAAGCCATGAAGTCGGATTTTTGGAAAAGCTTGAAGATTTTGGTTTTTTAACCTTGTAAAAAGGTCAAAACATTGTCGTTCAGTTATTATTAGTTAGTTTGTAATTGAAAGTTTGTCTTTCTTTAGCTAAATGGGAAAAGGTCAAGTGGTAAACATGGGATCCAGTGTGAAGTTTTTATCCACACTAGATGAGCATCATTTACAACAATATTTTTGTTCATTTCAAACAAAAAAATTAATTTTTATTAGATATATTTAATATGTAAGTGTGTACATATACGTTGTGTGCAATTTAAGAAAGCTGACCAAAACTTTACGATTCACAGTTCAGATCGATTCCCGATTCAGTACAATACCATTTTCGTTCATGATTCGAATCCCGATTTGATAACTATGTTAGGTGGAGTTTCATCCAACAATGGAGAAAAGCAACGACATTGATGACGCAATCGACGCACACCATGCCCATAACAAACAGAAACCACAGATTGATGAAATTCGTTTGAGCAAAGTTGAGTCCGACATGGGTGAACTAAAGGAAACGATGAAGCAAGTGCTTCACAGCAATACGGAAATAAGGGAGATGTTGCTCAATTTTCGAGGGAAGGAAGTTGTTGTCAATGCAAAGGTAAGCAAAAGCAATCCGCACACATGGTTGACACAGTTCACAAAGGTTACTTGAAGATGAAATATCGCAATAAGTTAATGTATGTGTTTGTGTGATTAGGTGGAGTCGACTGAAAGAAATTGTAACATTAACATATCCTCCAGCATTAGTGAACTGAAGGAAATGCTGAATCAATTGGTTGCAGCTATATTTTCTGGAAAACAACCATCTAATGAACAGACACATATTGCTGAAATGAAGCAAATGATACAGCAAGTGCTGGAAGGTTTATTGGAAACAACACAATTGCCTCGCGCAGAGGAAAAGGGTGTTCACCCTAGCGTGGGAGCCGAGTTACATGACGGTGGTGTGGTCTTTCCAAATTATTACGTTAGCCTAATAGAGGGTAATCTTGAAGATTTACGGAGGGTGAATCACGAGGAAAATCATGTGAATGGAATGTTGTCCAATGAGATAATTGATATGCATGTTGGACATTTGCGTACCGTCCAAGAAGTTGAGGACACACACAACAATCGTGGCCTTTCCTTGGAGGAAACATACGCAAGCGAAGAAATCAAATCTCTTTCAGTTCAGTTTCTGGCCATCAAGAATGTTGCGAAAGAGAGTGTATCTTCCTTTGATGATTTGTAAACCTTGCCTCCAATGCGAGGAGAAGCAGACAAAGTGCATACTTCTCCTACTAAGATTGCCCAAACATTGGAAGCGAGACAAATTGTAACAGGCAGAGGAAAGGGAAGAGGAAGAGGTAGAGGAAAAGGCAGAGAAAGAGGACGAGGAAGAGGAAGAGGTGTTGAAGCCACAGACGTAGGGGATATGCATTCATGCAATGATAGCAAAATAAGTACTCGACTTACTGCAAAAAAAAATTCCCAAGTCGCCACATCACTTCACCTTTCGTATGTTTCATTACCAATTGATGCCAACAGCATTACTGATCATAATTGAACCATTATTTGTATTGTATTTTAATAGTTGTCATTCTAGTGCAAGTTTACACTAACAAATGTTGTACAATTGTCTTATAGATTTCGAACAAATTCTTATCCAAACTGCACAGGTTGGAGAAGCGGTTCCGTTTAGAGGTTAGACATCGCTTCACTAATTTTAGATGCATAAGGATGTGTTACATATTTTATAAATTTATTTTGTGAACTATGTTCAGTTAGTTAATTGTTTATATTAATAGGAGGAGTTGATGTTACTTGATTGTTTATATTGATAGGAGGAGTTGATGGTACTGGAGAGCAGAGAGGTTTTATCGGTGGTTGAAGACAAAGTTGTTGACTCTGTACTTGACGACAGAAAAAATGAAAGATACGGTTCAGTTTACTACTTGCAATTAACCTGTTCCATAGTATTTGTGAAATAAGTTCAATTTTCCACGGATACTTGTTCCCTGTAGAGACATTGTCGTGTCTATGAATCTTCATGAAATGCCATGCGAATGTGCTACCCGACGTGACATGCGCACGCTTAAACCAGGGACATGGTTATCCGACACTGTAAGTCGTGGCATCTGACAATGTTATTTCCACTATATTTGCATAATGGACATTTCCATATAGGGACATTGTTATTTCGTATTAGATTTAAACAAATTGCAAACCTTGTTTACCAAGTTGCCTTGTCTGTTACAATGTTACAGCTAATAAACTTGGTTGCGGTTCAATTGACTAACGGACAGTGGCAAGTACACAAAGACGGGAGGCATACTGCCTGGTTCCTTCCAGCATATCTGTCGGTGAGTAAGTGTTTTAGGTCGGTTGTGTATTGGAGATGACATATTTTTAGAAATCTTTGGCTGACTGGCCTTTACACACCAAACATGCAGACTTTGATACTAAATCAAAAAACTCAACCTCTAAACCATGAAAATATCGTCAAATCATATTTTGGACATGACAGATATACTGGTGTGCTTGATGCATGTGAGAAGGTAATATGAATGTCCATCCCATTAAAGTGAGTAGATTTAATATGAATGTCAGTAATATGGTCCCATTTACATGAATGTCAATGTAAATATGAAAGTGCGTAAATGTTCGCATGCCCTCTAAATAAAGTCTTCACTTGTGTTTCTGTGTAGATTTATATGCCTTTCAATTATAGAGGAGTAAATTGGTTGTGCGTATAAATAGATATGGTATACTGTGTGGCGTACCTATTTGACTCATTGGCATCCGCCACACTGGACACCAACAAGCTGAACGCGGCAAAAATGTTGGTATGTTGGGCTGAATTTCACAAATCTACTTTCACTCTGTGACATCCTTCACATAAACCAACCATCTCCTTCTGCAACAGGTTCAAACAATACATGCCTTACTGCAACTACAGTTTGGAAATGAATATGCTCAAGACGTGCGTACCTTTGACGTCCGGATGTTAGAAAAAAGACCATTACAATAGCTGGACGAGTAATCCACAAACCCTGCGTCACATTTACTTGACTCCTGAATGACTCATTTAACGAACCTGCTTATATTTATGAGAAATTTAATGTTACATTTCATTTGTAGCGCTTTCGATTGTGGGATGTTTGTGATCAAGTACATGCAGCGGCCTGATATACCCAGCGGTCCACACAAGGTACATTATACTGCTTCATTTCTAATTGTGAAATAAATCCTTTTATTTTCTACCGCTGTAACTGTACCTGATTTCTATTATTCGCTTTCTCTATATAATTTCATCATTCTGTGCGTCGTAAGTTGGTGCTTGACTTCGTTATGGATGTGAATAATTCAAAGATCGGTGAGTATCTTTCGTGCATATGATTGATTGCAATTATAACAAATAGGGCAGTGATGGGGAATGGGCTACCAGTACAAGAGTAATTTGGAACCACAGTTCACTTTTTTTGTAGTAATTGTTTTGCAGAGGGGTGTAAATACGAGTCCTTCCGATGTTTACGAACAATGATGTAAAGATGGATCACTAATTTGTTTGTAGTACAAGTACAATTGGATGACTGCATCAGCTTGTCGTGACAATTTTTAGGTCACAGCTGTGATAATACTAATTTCCCACGCATATTGATTGTACACATAATTTGGATGTTTGGGACTAGAACAAATGAGGGCCAATACTAATGTTTGTTCGCTTTTATCATGGCCTGTAAGTACTTACCAAATTGTGCATAAGTTGGATGTGGCAACTCCATCGATCAGTGGAATTATGGGTACATGTTTGGCTGGGCTGATGTCACCCTATGTCATGAATAAATCAATGCAGTTACACTTGAATTCGTACAAATTCGATGTGACTGAGTGATATCTTTCTTTGTGGGTTTTTTTTTGAATGCTATAATTTTGTCCAAAACAAAGCAAAAAAATATCCCACAGAACAAACAAATAGCAGTGCCTATAATGCACCAACAGGGGTCCACTTGTCGACAGGAATTGATGTGGTCAATAAACTGCTATAATTCTCCTGTCGAACCACCTTACTATTATGTTTCCAACCGTCCCTGCACATTGTGGGCTTCACATCGACAGGTGAAGCTTTGTATTCTGCCAATGACCCTTTCTACAATCCACCTAGTTAGTCCATGCAATATCCTCGTAACTGCTGCACCATGTGGGCCCTCACATGCAGTTAAACTAAACTCCTTTCATATGTGTAACTGATGGACTCTGACATTGACTTTGGCACATGTCATGTTGTGGTTGATCCACGTGTCGACAGGAACAAACAAGTACAAATTTTATACTGCAAACAATAACATAACACCAATTCCTAATCAATCCCAACTTAAAGCACGTAAAGGAGTTTGGTATTACAACTTAGAAGAAATATAACATTTCATGCTCAAGTCTGACTATAAATCATGCTTATTACAAATGCACAAAAAATCCACAACAATTTCACGTAAACAATTAAACCAAAGTTACCAACCAACTAATTCAAACTGATTGAAATGCCTGACAAGTAGAACTTGGATACTAATTCCAATGAAGAACATGCACCTGATGACAAGACCTGAAAGTCCTGCCACGGGTGAACTGCGTGTACAAGCCACTGCATGGACAATCCAATTATGAAACAACGATACACATTGTTTTAATAGTACAATACGTGTACATGTACGACTATACATGTACGACTAGGAACCGATTTCAAAACAAAATAAAAAACTCGAATATGTTTGTTTGCATTTGCTTGAGTGCAATATTTATATTGTCAGTTGATTATGAGTGCGAAAGTGGGCACGTGCTTAAAGTAGGTTAAACTTAATGTTGCCCATATAATCCTGTGCCACGCCAATGATGGTACTCGAAAGACTCTGCTCATGATGATAGTAAGCTCAATGGTTCGATACATAAGAAGAGAACTGATTTTGCTTCCCTTCAACAAGTTGGCCTTCAAAGAACAGCAAAAGGATCTTGCTTGGACATGGTTTGATGCCATGAAACATTGAAGGAACGTACAAGTTGAAGATCTGCTATACAAAACAGAAGAACATTGTGGGTTTGAATGATACGGTTTTCAGAAGAACCTGTTTGTTTAATGATAAAGGTACTCCTAAATTATGCAAGAATTATAAACTTCTTAACTTGTGTTGTTAATGATGTTGTCCTATCTTCAGCCAACATCGTCAGTTTTGATATCCGTATACTCCTTTTGTGGCCCATTATTGCATGATCCCACACTTCAACCCCATAATTAAAGTGTAACTGCCTCCTAATTTTGAACCTTCCAACTCTGCCAAATATTAAATCTACCCTGTCGACCTTCCTTCCAACTCTCAAGTTGCCTCATCTGTTACAATGTTCCAGCCAATAAACTTGGTCACGGTTCAATTAACTAACGGACAGCGGCAAGTAAACAAAGACGAGAGGCATACTGCCTGGTTCTTTCCAGTATATATGTCGGTAAGTAAGTGTTTTAGGTCGGTTGTGTATTGTAGATGACATATTTTCAGAAATCTTTGGCTGAATAACCTTTATACACCAGACATGCAGACTTTGATACTAAATAAAAATACTCAACCTCTGTGCATGACAGATATATTGGTGTGCTTGATGTATGTGAGAAGGTAATATGAATGTTCATTCCATTAAAGAGAGTAGATTTCATATGAATGTCCATCCCATTAATACGAATGTCAATGTAAATATGAAAGTGAGTAGATGTTCGAATGCCCTCTAAACAATGTCTTCACTTGAGTTTATGTGTATATTTACATGCCTTTCAATTATAGAGGAGTACATTGGTTGTGCGTACAAATAGATATAGTCGACCGTGTGGCGTACCTATTTGACTCATTGGCATCCGCCACACTAGACACCGACAAACTTAACGCGGCAAAAATGTTGGTATGTCTTGCTGAATTTCACAAAACTACTTCCAAACTGTGACATCCTTTACATAAACCAATCATTAGAAGGGCAACCACATAGAAGATATATAAATGGAAAATATGTGAAGAAGTATTATCCAACCATGTGGGAAACTTTGAAGGGGAGTTGATTACTTCAAAACAATGCACAAAGGGGGAAAAATTGCACAACAAAATAAAAAAACATACAACAGACCATTCAAAAACAGAGTATTGATATTCATTAATGAACAAGTCTGCACAATGGTGAAGAAATCTAGCACGCATTCTGTGCAATACAAAAAAATAGATATATAAACTAGTCTAGGATTTGGGGAAGAGAATGGCTAGAAAACCCCATTCTGATTGAGCATCTGCCAGCATGGCTTGGGCTTGGTCCAACTCAGCTTTAGTTATCTGAATTGATGAAGAACCATGTCTAATCTGGGACAGCATCATCTTTGCTTCTTGATTATGCTGGTCATGTTGCTGCTGCAGATGAGACTTTCTTTGCTTGACAGAGGCAAGTTCTACCATAAGTTTGGTTTCCTCAAGTTCAAGTGCTGAGTATTGCTCAAGAATGGCTGCAAAGGTTTAGTGGTTGAGTTTGAGTGAAGTAGATATGGTGTGGGCTTGGTTTAGGAAGTCTTTTTTGGTTTGAATATCCTTCGAGCAAGTTTGAACCATCTCTGAAAGGGTTGGCCATTCTGTGATGATCTTAGCCAATTGCTTTAGTTGAATGGGGTTGAAAGGATTAGGGGAGAGATTTAGAACAGCAAAAAGACAGGCCAAGGTTTCATCAGGTTTGTGGAGAATGATTTCTTCAACTGGGGTGTTAATGAGGTTGATGAAGATGGTTAAGGTTTGTCAAGTTTCACCATGAAAGAGATGTAGCCTTTGAGGCAATGGAGATATTTCGTCTAGATGTTGTTGAAGAATAGAAAGTTCTGCCCAAATATCCTGAGATGGAATAATGGCCTGTCAACAGTAATAGTTTGGTGAGAATATATGTTGCAAGTAATAAAGAGTAAATAGGATGAGGTTGGAAATGGTAGTACCTGCCCTGATAAAGAGCGCGCAGATGGTTGGCCTTGTTCGACTGTGGTTGTGGCAGCAGGAAGAGTTGTTTCGGGTACTGATGAAATGGCAGCATCAACGTCTTCAGGCTCTTTTTCTGGTTCAGGTAAGAGGGGAAAAGTCATGAGGACCTTCAAGTTCTTTCTCAGACATTGGTCGTGGAGATGAGTCATGTATTATGTCCATCCTTGTAAATTGGAGAAGAAGAGCAGTTACTTAAAGAGAAGTTTTTTTTTTTTTTAAAACGAACAGTCACATTTGTATTTCTATTTACCTTGGTTGTTGTGAGCTTCTGGTTGAGGGGATTTTGTATTGTTATCTCTTGGAGAGGATTGGCTGTTGGTTGAAATATCAAAATCAATCATCTCTGATTGTTTGTTTGAAGTTTGGGAATTTGAGGAGTTGGAAGGTGATGGTTGAGGGCTAAAGACAGAAGGGACAATAATAGGCTCAGTGCCGCCTGGGTAAAGAACCTTCATCGGGAAAGCCCCAACTGTGACATCCCTGAGAGCAATAGGATGAGGTTCTACCTGTGAAGGATGTTGTGATGCAGATTGTGTAGATGGCTGTGACGAAGATTGTGAAGGAGGTTGTAATGAAGTTTGTTGAGATGCTTGAGGTGGTGATGGAGTTGGTTCTAGAGTGGGTTGTCTAGGTACATTGGTAATGGGACTAGAAATTGGATGAATGTGTTGAGGAGAAGTGGAAGGATCCTCATCATCAGCAATAGTAATGAGTAATCTCCTTCTTTTTCTCTGCATAAAAGGAAGTGATCAGTCGGGCGTGAATGGAAATTGAGATGATGTAAATATGTAAAGTCAAGGCATACTTGGTAGAGCTGTCCTGAAGGGTTTGATGTTGTTTGGCCAACCATTTGGCCGAGAGAGATATCCTAATCACTTAGGTCTGTACTTAGAGTAGGAGCAGTGGAAGGCTCTTCTCTCTTCTTCGTCGTGACCTCTGTCTCGACAGGGGTACGAGTGGTAGTTCCTCTCTGTGTTTCTATCTGCAAGGCTGACAAAGAGTCTCCCATTAATTTCAGAACTGAGGGGGTGTTTGTCTAAGTAATTGGATCCATTGGAGCCTTGCCTTTATGTTGGTCCCTAACCAATGGTTCAGCAGCAAGGGCAGTTTTGGCTGTCAAAAGTCAAACAAGTTAATGTTGTAGAGAAAAAAAAAAAAAAAAGGCATGAGACAGTCAGGGATATAAAGTATATGAAGGAAGGATACCTGTAGCCTTAAGCTTGGAAGGCGAGGATATGGGGCCTTGATTATCAATAGAAGTATCGCGAAGGCAAATTTCAAGTGGCTTGTAGAAAATAATGGCAGTCATAAGTCCCCACCAATGGTCAAAAGCAGTGGAGCAATCCGAAGTAGGTTTGAAGAAAAAGGGATAAAAATCTTTGAAAAGTTTAGTGTTCTCTGTCAGAATGGATTCAGTTTGACTAGGATCTTTGAAGTAGATTCTGGACCCAATCTCCTCATGGATGTTTGGGAGGAAATAAGGATAAGGGATACCCTGGGAAAGACCTAATTACCTGGACCATTGATTGGGACAGTATGTCTTAAAACTGCAGTTGGACATCTTGGTGAAGGATATGGAACAGCCAACCAAGACATGTCTACAGGTGAGAATGTGTCTCCAAGTCTCATTTTGTGCTTGGACTTGCTCATTGTCTAAATTAGAAGGGTCTATGAAGAGGAAGCGAAGTCTACTAGAGGAGAATTGAAAGTTTTGAAATGGCATGTAAACATTGGAAGGTCTTTTCAAAGGAAGGTTGTAAAACATGGTAAGATGATTTTTGAAAGTGAGGATGGGTTTGCTGTTATAAGTGAGAAATTGCTTAGCATAGGAGTGGAAAACTGGTTTCAAGGTGTTAGGTGGTGGGGGTCGTGCCTCAGGGAAATAGGCATACAACCAAGCCTGGAAGAGCCAAAAGGGGCCACCACAGTTGCCAGAAATCTTCTTGTCGACAAAGGAAAATAGGGCCTTGTAAAGGATGGAAAAAAGACAAGGGGCTAAAGCCATAGCTTGGCCATCTTGCATACACAAGGCAAAGGGGAGGTATTCCTTGGTGATTTTGTACCCAAGGACACAAAAAAGAAACTGGCAAAGCCAGACTAAGTAAAAAGCAGTTCTTTCTTTGTCCTTGACAGGGGAACCAGGCTCACCTTTGTATTTTTGGGTGAAATCTGTATAGCTCATGTCAGTGTTTAAAGTAAAGGTCACTTTTGAAGGCTCAATGAGAGCATGAATTTGATTGCCCAAGATTGGGAGACCAGTTAAGTGAGCTATATCTAAGATGGTAGGGGAAATCATACCACAATTGAGGAGTAGGAAGTTACAAGATTGCGACCAAAAGCATGCAGCAGCAGCAATCAGCCCTTTGTCCATGTCATACTTTTTGGTTGACAGTCTAATTGCTTCACTAATGCCCTGGTGCTTCCATACTTCAGAGTCATGACCTTCAATTCTCCTGGCCCAGCTTTGCCAAACAGAGTCTGGTGACCTCCACGATCTGAGTGGGTTTTTGCTGACATTCTAGTTAGTCCACTTAAGTCTAGCTTCGTTGAGAAGAAGGTTCTCACCATTACTAAGGGAATAACATGGAGCTAGCTCGTCTGGGAAGTAAGACGTGAAGGTAGGGCCTAGCGTAGCCTTAGCGACACAGCTTGTGCTGGGCAATAGGGTAATACCTAATTTTAGAGGAGCGATAAGTGCTCTGATAGGGTCTGGAAAGCGAAGTAGGTCTTCATTGTTGTCCTCAAATGGAGATGGTTGAGATTTTTTGGATGCTATGGCTTAGGGTTTTGTGGTGCTGTGGTTTTGAATGGCAATGCTTGAGAAGAAGGAGTCTAGTCTGAGGAGTTCGAATTAGAGGGAAATGAAGTTGAAGTGGTGTGAAGTTGAAAATGTGGGTCTTTTATAGCTTATGATGGGGCCAGTATATTTAAATGCTCTTATATTGGGCTGTAGTTTATGTTTGTTTTGGGCCCATATTAAGAAATTTGCTATTAGACTTATCTCTTGGGCTCAGGGGAATAAATCTCTGGGTTAAATACAAATTGGGCCCAACTGGCAAGTTTGTTGAAGGTTAAATCATATGATATTTAACTTCAACAATGAGGCCATTGTTTGCACTAAGTTTTGCCAATCTCTGTCGACAGATAGTCCACTTAATGGAGGACACGTGGCTAAGTCTGAAGGAATGTCTAGCAGTTGAAAGTGGGTTCTCTACATGTGGGTCACCTAGAAGTGATGGGGGCAGTTTTTCGCACCAGTCATGGAGTTAGTGGGCACACTTTCAGGAGGAAGCATAAGACAAAGCAGGAGCCTTGCTCTGTCGACAAAAGTTCCAAACAATTGGTGGCCATGAAATAAACTGAAGAAAAGGGAGATCGACAGATAGAAATGGAGGTTTAGTATACTTGGAAAGCCTAGAAGGGAGATCGTGGGTTTTGATATCCCTATACTATTTTTGTGGCCCATCACTGCATGATCTCACACTTCTACACCATAACTGCCATTGTAATTGCCCCCTGATTTCGAATCTTCAAACTCTGCCAAATATTGACTCTTCCCTGTCGACCTTCCTTTTACCATTGTGGCGCATGTCCCTCATTATTATGAGACAAAAATCAACAGAATATTGTCCACTAAACACAACCACAATCCTTGCAAACTGGGCCACTGAACCACAACACTTGGCCACTCACTGTAACTGCCCCTGACTTTGAATCTTCAAATTCTGCCAAATATTGAATTTTCCCTATAATTTAATCAATAAATTCAATGTCGGTAAACTTGTTAATATTTGAAATACCCTTTTTCTGGACTATGATGACTTAAACACAATTGTTGTCCTACAATTTACGTAACCACAATACACAACTTATTTATATTGAAAACAAAATATACATTTCGGGTTTATAATCATAAAAATGGAAACTACTTTTTTTTTTTTTAAAAAAAAAAGGTCGCTCATATTTTCAGCTAAATTATGATTGGTTATTTTTAAAAAATTCCTCTTTGCTCCTATTTTTCCCATATCCTGCCAACAGGTGCGCCATTCAATTGAGGACACATGGCAAGTCCACCTGAAGACAAGGGTTATCAACTAACATTGAATCTTGCATGCCACCTGACTTACATGGTGGAGCAGTTACTAGCAATGATCATTGATTTAGTGGCCAGCCTCCAAGAGGAAACATGAACGAATTGGGAGTCTGTATCTATCGAGGAAAGGCTAAAAGGACTTGGGCACAGGTGGCAACTTCAAGGATATGTACTTCGACAGGTACAAGTAAAGGTTTTATGTGGTTTGAAGACATGGAAATGATCGTGCAGTCACAGAAGTTGCACAGAAACAGTTGCAGATTCGGCAGATCATGGCATCGTGGGAAATAAGAGCTATAAAGGGCAGAAGGTTTGCAGAGAGAGATGACATGAACAACAACACAACAACTTACTTTCTACATTGTAACTTCTGAGCAGTTTTTTCCCTTCTCATTTGTACTTTGTCACTGGGTGAACTTTGGTGATTTCAACCTCAAATCAGCAAAGGTTTATCTTCTTTGATTTGTTACCATTAGCTCATATTAGAAACTTCATTTTACTTGTTTACTTTGTTACCATCAGTTCATCGAAAGAAGTCTTCATCCTTTTTAGGCATTCGAACCAATACCATAATTGCTTGATTTTCTTCTTTAAATTGTGAACTTTAAATTACTGCTTGGTTGCTGCCGATATAGGCCCAACATAATTTTACTAACAATAAACCTATCATTTTCATAGTTAACATGAAGTAATTTCACAACTCCTGTTCGTAACTCGTAATTCATATAGCAATCGGTATAGAGATAAAAAACGCGTTCGCTGGGTTACTTTCTCCAAGTAATACCCAAAATTAACTGCCACTTAGATTACATACAAAATGCATGTGCTGGGATGTAATTTTGCAAAACCACATGAACAAAATTCATATTGTACTCGAAATATAATAGTAATTTACCGAAACAAGTCATAACAAATCAATACGAAGCCAAACACATCGTTAGTTGATAAACCACACCGCAAGAAACCCTTCAGTTAGATCCAACCAAATATGGAACACAAACAAGCAACCCGCAATAGGAATTTTAAAATACAGACATAAGACAATGTCCAACCCAAAACAATAAACAGACAACCCATATATATCTCACCTTCAATTACTTTTCAAAATGACAAGTCACTGCAAACACAAATGACAACATCACTCTAAACAATATGGGAAATTACTATTCCTGGCCTTGTACATAAGTAATGTTGTGCCATTTCCTGGCATTGTACGTAACCAATTATTTACACGTTCCGTACAACAATTCATGCAAAATGAAAACTACATACATATCTACCCTATTCTTCGCAATGATGTGTTTTCAATAGCTAGTACTGTCTACCTAATAAATTAAGGGAATAAGTAAATCATACAAATTATACAATTACCTGATTCACCTCATCAATTGTGGTCGAATCATTTTTGCACACTGCTACTTCGACACTACCGTATTGGCCCACAGGCTGTTTGGAATTAGGAGAAACATCGAAAAATAGTCATCATTGCTTAATGTGCGGTGTACTTGGATCCACCAACCCAGGTTTGCAGCGAATAGGCAATGACTCCACATTGTACTCACGGTTAATGATGTGGGTTGTATCTGCATCTGAGTTACTACCCACTGTTCGGCTAAACCGAACCTTAGGACGCGTTCGCTTTGTGTGCCCAATGCATTTGCAATTCCCATATTTTCTTAGTCTTCAACGGTTGAACGAGGCCTGTCCCGGGTTCCCTTTTGTCTTCACAAGATCAGGATCTTCTACTCCAAATTGTCATGGGATTGAATGTTTCCCTTTGTCTCCATCCCCATCGTTCAGATTCCTCTCATATAACTCCTTCATCCGGCTCGTCATCGGAAGACATGCACTCCAAGCCTCTTTGAAACCTTCCGTTGATTGCGAGGCATAGAAACACATTTCATTGTAGGAAGAACTCAATATCCCATACCGAGCCGTCTATATTGTAGTGCTATCAATTGAGGATTGACACCATTGCTGGGCCATCCTTGCTTGCAGCCCTTGTCTATCTATGCAGCACACAAGTTGGGGGAATTTGCGTTAAATTTTCAGCACATATCATGTGACAGCAAGGTAGCCCCAACGACTCAAACTTCATGCAAGAACATCTTATTGTAGCATCCACTAGATTGTGTGTTACTATCCATGATTTATCCTTCACCTTGTACTTATGAATATAGTAGCATTTTTGACCATCCGACAAAGGGAACACGTCCTTCATATTCAACTTTCCTTCTTCTACAATTTCATCACGGAACATTCTAAATATATTTCGGGTGAATAGCTCAGCTCCATGTCTCTCTATATCTCGCAATGGAGTAATCAATACAAGAAAAGTGTTATTTGTTTCAGCATTATCTCCAACCTCGTTATACCTTATCCTTGTAAGAGCCCGATTATAGTGCCTAACAAATTCATATAGCTTCAATTTATGTTGGAGGAAGGGATTGAAATAAGCATTCATACTCTCCAAGCGCCGAGTTCTCTTCATCCCAGCAAAGAAATGTCCACGCATATATGCCTCAGCCTACATATGATGCTTCTCATATGTCTCCAACACCTAGCTGTTGGTTTGAAGTCCAAATTTTTCGACCATTCTCGTCCAGCCATCCTCAAACTTTGCCTCATCCGTTTCCATGTCCATGCACTGCTTGAAAGCATGTGCAAAGCCACTTTTGTGAACATTTGAAACAAAATTTTTCCCAAGATGCCAATTACATAATCGATGTCTTGCGTCTGAAAATACTCTTCTGATTGCCTCTCGCATCACCTTATCCCTATTTGTTAGTACGAACACAGGTGCTTTATTGCCCATCGCCTCCATAAATGTTTCCAAAACCTATGTGTAAGTATTAATTGTCTCATTAGCTAGCAAAACACATGCAAATATCGTGGTCGTGAAGTGGTTAGTTACACCAGCCAACATGACAAAAGGTTTCTTGTACGCATTAGTTCTGTAAGTTGAGTCAAATATCAACACATCACCAAACTTTGCATAGTCAACCCGCGATTTCGAATCTGCCCAGAACAGATTCTGTAACTTGTTATCCTTACACACATCATACTTGTAAAAAAAACGTGGGCCAACATCAAGTTTTGCACATAGGCAAACCAACGCACCCTGCGCATCACTGTAGACACCCCATTTTTGACCGTCCCCATGACTTGGATGTCATCGTTTGAACACTCGATGATCATCCATGTTCGTGTTCGTTTTGAGTTCCCGGAGGTCTCGGCCGCGCGCCTTGCCTCAAGATCTCTCAACTTGTCTGTTTTGTGCTTGGTTGTGGACCAAAACACTTGTGTTTTTGCTTCTAAGGGAAGAGGGTGGCTTGTTTTCCATCCCCTCAACCCACCGGCCATGGCATGAGCCCATCAGCCCCTTTTTCTTGCCACCGGCCAAGAGTGTTGGCAGGTCGGCACTATATTTGGTCGGCCAACACTTGTGTTGGCTGATCAGCCATTTTTGGTGGCTGAACCCTGTTCATCTACTTTATGCAGATATTTTATGCCAGCTGGTGCAGCTGGCATCCACAATTCACCCCCTCCATACACGTGTATGGAGGGATTTGCCCCTTGCTTAGCTTCTCTTAGAAGCTTTAGAATTTGGAATTCTATAAGAGGGGAGGCCCTCCTCCCTTTCTCAGAGGTTCTGAATTTTAGGGTTAGAAAGTTTGTATCTATCTATCTCTATATCTCCCTCTTTTTACATTTGTGTGTGTATTTATACTCAAAAGTGTGATTTTGTCTCACTATTGCACACAAACACCTAGCATCACACCATCCTCTTGTTGCTGAGGCACTAGGGAGTTAGTTTTAGAGTTCTTGGGCTGGTTTTGATACAAGAAAGTTGCTGGAGTGGTGTTCTTGAAGAGGTTCTTCAAGGGTGAGCATTTTTGCTTTTGTTACCCCTTTCTTGCTTAAGCTTTTAGCCTATCTTGCTTATTGTTTTAAGCTTAACTCTTAACTAATAAAAGTTCTATTTTTTAGTGGTTAAGACCTTTGTTTAAGGTCATTTTTGTGTTTAGGGTTTTTTCCCCCCTCTTAGGCCTTGTTTTAGGCCATCCCTTTTGGCCCTTGTTCTTAGCTTGGCATGACCTCTCTACCACTGAAATCCAAAGGATTTTCAGTGGTGGAGAGGTGGTTTTGGTGTCTTAAATAGGAGAGGGTCATCCCCTCTCCTTGTTGTCTTTCATGCTTGCATAAATGGCTTTTGTGTGTAGCATGTGTACTTAGCTTGTTTTAGCTTCATTTCAGTATATATTAGGCTTTTTTTTGCCATGATATAGCACTTTTTTTACTTGGTTTAGACATACCATGCATGCTTCATGTACTTGTTTTGTAATCCCATAATTTGCCTTAACATGCACCATGTTGTAACATGTCTTTTTAGCATGATTTTGGCTTAACTTCATGAAGCTTCTAGCATTGTTTTAACATGCTAAAGCTCTGATTTTGGTTGTTTTGGTTGTCCATGACTTGCTTTGTATAGCCACTATGTAATCTAGCTTGTAGGCTTTAAGTATTGAATCCTTTGACATGCTTTACTTGGGCCATTTTAGTGGTTTGGCATCACTTGTTATGTCATTTTAGTCCATATGGCATGCTCATGTACTTGCATTTGTCACTCCTTTAATGCTTTAAAGAGTTGTTGTTTTATGCTCCATGTTTGGACCATTATGTATGCTTCTATGCTTAAGCCATTTAGACGCCATCTAAGTGGGTTTTCGGTCTTGTTTAGACCTGCCTTGGGACTGTCTTAGGTCCCCTTGGCCCTTTGGGGCTTGCTTCATGTAGCCTTGGTTTGATTCCCGTGGCTAGTTTCAAGTTTTGGGCTTTGTCGTATGCTTTGCTTGCTTTGTTTAGTTGGTTTGGCACCCTTTCTAACATGATTTCAGAGCTTACAATGTATGTCATTTGTCCATGTTTATCCTCTTTTAAGTGTGCTTAAGAGTTGCTCTTTTATGCTTAAAGTAGCGGACCATTAGCATGCATGTTTGTATGTGTATTCCATGCCTTTGTCGCATCATTTTGGCCGCTGATTTGGGCATATTCGAGAGTTGTCCATTTTGGTTTAAGTCCATCCCCGCATGTTGTCGCATGCTTGCCTTGTACGTTGTCACATGCTTGTTGCATATTTGATGAATTGCATGTTGTAGCATGCTAGTTCAATTGTGCCTTGTCGTGTACTTGGTCCATAACATGTTTGTTGCATGTTAGTATATTGCATGTTGTTGCATGCTAACCCTTTTGCATTTTGTTGCATGCCATACTAGCTTACATGTTTTAGGTTGTATGCCTATTGTATATTAGTTGCATGCTTGCCTCACATGTTGTTGCATGCTTGGGTTCTTTGCATGCTTGCTCGCATGCTTAGGTTGCATAGCATTAAGCATGCATCCCTTGCCTCTTGACAAACCATGATAGAGGTTGGAGTCCTTCATGCGTTTTGTGTGCATTTCATTTGACATTAATTTGCACACTTGGCACCTTGGGCTATCATGCATTGAAATGCATGATTGATAGCTCGAGGGTCAAGAACCATACTTCTTTGAATCTCAAACATGATAAGGAGGGTGGTGGTGCAAACATTGCCTTGACAATGCATTGCCATGCTCTGTCTGTCCTCTGCTGCAGCAACACAGCATTCTGTAGGAAGATATGGCCGGTCGGCCATCTTCAGCGGCGGTCAGCTAAAAATTGTTGGCCGAGAGCTTTACATTTGGTCGATGACCAATTTCCCATGGCCGATGGCCCTATCTCTTGGCCGATGGACTCTCAGAAAGCCCCCAAGGTGGTTCAGAAGTGTCACAGAAGTTGGCACAGTTTTCAGAGGTACAAAGAAGTGTAAACAGAGGCAACATGTGACATGGCGATGGATTACCGAGCGAAGCCGAGCATGCATGCATTCGTCCCTCTTCCCGAGGCTGCTTTACTGCTTTCAGTAGCTTAATTAATTTGTTTAATTAGTTAAGTGTTGTGTAATAATTAATTAACTTGTCAGTTAGTTAATTATGTAACTTGTATTATTCTTTCGGTCCCTCCGTCGAGAGGGCACAATTGTGTAATAAGCGTGCGTGTGCGCGATGCATGTCTTCCAAC
Organism: Camellia japonica; assembly: GCA_030407325.1. Taxonomy (NCBI): domain Eukaryota; kingdom Viridiplantae; phylum Streptophyta; class Magnoliopsida; order Ericales; family Theaceae; genus Camellia; species Camellia japonica. The sequence continues at coordinate 12,376,683 of JAPPVO010000029.1, forward strand.
CCCACGTCTTTCTCTCTTTTACTTACTTGCTTATGATGGTTAGTTCTAGGGCATGTTTCAATTAGCATCCTTATGCTATGCATGTTTGCATTCATTCATCTGTATTGCATGCACCGGGCTCAACGCATCATACTAACTGCATTGTATTTCAATTCTAAGTTGAATACATGCTTCGAATTGTCACATCTCACATGCCATTTTAGATTAGCCGAGCCTATTCTAGTTGCATTTTGCTTGCGATGCATTAGCCATTTTAACATGGACTTGGATCATACATTTGATTACTAACATGTTCTTTGTTTTGGCTCGGAGTACACTGTGAGTGTTTATGCTTTAGCATCTTGCATATATGTGAGTGTTAACATGACAGCATGCTTACCATGAGGCTAACTGCTTACGTGATATAACTGTCTGAATGCCTGTGGGTGAAGGTTGGATTGCTTGAATTGGAATAATTTGTCGAAATCCGTGTTTTAGCCTACTTACGAGTAGCAAACTGCAAACCATTTCCAAACAAATAGATATGCGATGCTTTGTTCCAAATTAGGCGATCTAGTCTATACTTGTGTGTTGTGTGCATCATATAGTAAATTCTAGCTAATAATTGGAATAAGAACGCATATGTTTTCAAAAACAAGATATCACGTTTAATACAGGCCGATCTTCGGATCGGGCGAGCGGGGGTGCTCATAGATGACCTTCTCCAATCGTACCCAAGTTCCCGAGCCGAGGCAACTTTGGTGATAACGGATACTTGGCCTTAGGCAACGAGTCAGGGTTTCCTAAATTCCCCCAAATAAAATATTTAGGTGGCGACTCTGTATCTGGCAAAGCAGTCCATGTTTGGCACTTTTTTACAAAAATCAATTTTCCAAAACAATTTGCCGGATTTGGACTCCTTGGTGATTTATCAATCTCACATCGCACATTGTGAGATCAGATTAAGAACCGTGACACATTGAGTCCGAACTGTGGTAAGCAAGGCCCTCGGGGCGCGTCCACTATCCTCAACTTCTGGTCTACGTTCGGCTTGAATATGGTTATGCAGATCCGTACGGATGAAACCAACATTCTCATAAGACCCGGATTGATTTACCATATAGTCCATGATTTGGCTAGTCTTCACACCGACGTTGCGCATAGCCATTGCTTGACCTTTGTCAGCGCTGTTTAAACCGTGATGTGACCTCAAATACATCACACAGTGTTGTTCCGCCAATTCATGGTTATGGTCTACGACAAAGTGAGTCACAACATACTTTCCCCCTTCACCAGCATCTGGATCGTACCGTATGCGAAATTGGGCTTTGCAACCTACTCTTTTTGGTGCCTTGGGAGCTCTACTCTTCTTAGCAACACAGTCCAAGTATTTTGGTAATCTCTGACCTTCCCTTGAACACAACCACAGCCTACGAGCAACCTTTTCCTATTTATTTGTGTTAAATCTAGATTTTCATATACTAAATCCCTTGGCTTTAGCATACGCGTTGTAAAAAGCTTTTCCATCTTGGACCGAATCAAATTTCTGTTCCAGAAGAGCACGTTCAACATCACCAACCATGTCATTCCGATGAGCATCGTCAATCATTTCTTGTTTCACATCGGCTCCGCCATCTTCAACGTTCATGTTGGTTGCTTCTTCATTGCTCGGACCAGCTTCGCAACCATGATAAGGCTCCGCCCCACTTTCATTGATCAAACGAATGTCATCTGCTTCATTTGGAATGTCATAATCATCACCTTCCCTTTTCACTTCCGCTGGGGCCATACTGTACATGACATTAGTACAAACAATTACTTGATGACCGAAAAATGTTAACACAAACACAAACATGACATTTGCACACGGTTGAATTGTTCTTGCAAACACAAACACTCGATTGAGAAAGAGAGAGGTTAGTTGCCAATGGAGGGGTTTCCGTTTGAGCGAAGCGTAGAGCGGTTAAAGTTAGGATGGGGGTTTAGTTGAAGGAAAATAGCTGAAGTGAAGAGGCCAAAAAGAGAGAGAGAGAGAGGGAGGGAGACAGCTCCATACCTCATATCTAGTTGGAGAGAACGCCTTCACTTCAGCAATGGAACCAACACATCCTTCTAGTTCCGTTGTTGTTAGAAATCGCCCGTTATACTATTCCCTACAGAGCTTCGTCAATGGAACCCAGCAGGGGCTTCTCGTTGTTAATGAAAATCAAGGATTACACACTCAACCTTACACAGAGAGGAGAATAGAGAGAGAGATACAGACGAAATAGAGAGAGTGAGTGGTATGCAATCATGCAAATATGAGCATTAACCGGTTGCCCCGGTTTCAACTTTTTTACGATTAAACAATTCAATGGTCTTGATCAATTATTGTAATCTAACAGCTAAAAATTGGGTTGCATATGGTGTGCAACCTTAAGGGGGTTGCACACTTAAACAACGCCTAGTTTTCATTTCCCTGTTTGAAACCGAGTTTTCATTAGTCAGTTTCCATTTCTTGTTGAGGGGAGTTGGTTTATGCCTTCTTTTAAGAGGAAAGCATAACCAGCTTTTGCAGTATGTTTCCCATTAGCTGTTATGCTCTGTTTGTTTGGTTCTCCATTGTAAGATAATATTCATTCCATCAGAAGGTTATGCAATAATAATTCTAATTCATTTCAATAAATCAAACATTACATTAGAATTGTAGATTCTTTTTTCAAATTGGCTGAGATTGGGATAGGAATACCATAAATTTGATTTTTGAGAGTGTGAGGTTTTCATAAAAGTTCCATTCATGTAATTGTTGATGCACCTATGAAGCATGGATACTTCAAATACGGTGGTGTATTCGTATCATATCTGTATCGAATATTGACATTCTTTGGATATTTGTGGATACGTATCGAATACTTATTAAAAGTATTGGATACTTCTTAATTAATTTTTCATTAATTTTAGAGTATCGGATATTTAATTTTGAAGTATCGGATACTCCAAGTCATGTATTACTTGTTTTACAAAATTAAAATTGTAACATTTCTTGCATAATATTATATATAATATAAATGCATAGATAAATATAAGAATATTTTTCTAATACTTTGTTTAGTTCTTTGATATGAATAACATAGTGAGTTAAATAATGGAATCTGTCAAATTGATGTATCCTAATTGTTTCATGCATGTCCCCTATAAATATATATAAAGTAAGAATTAACAAGAGAATATAACAATATTAAATAAATAAGAAAGTAAACTTGAATATAACATTTTTTACTAGTGCCAAAGGAAAAAGGGGATAAGTTGTGGATTGTTCCATTATTGTAATATAAACATATTAGACTTGATATTGAAATGAAATATTTGTAAGTAGGGCTACAAATGAACCAAATTATTCATGAACAAACTCGGCTCAACTCGTTAAAAGCTCGGCTCGACTCGGTTCGTTTAGTAAATAAGCCGAGGTCGAGCTCGAATATTAGGCTCGTTTAGTAAACGAGCCGAGCTCGATCTCGCACAAGCTCGACTTGTCAAACTTGACTCGTTTATCTTTATTTAAATGATATAATAAATATATTATTTATATATTAAATAATATTTATATAAAATAGTATAATTACATTATTTATATATTAAATAATATAAATAATATTTAAAAAAATTATCGAGCCAAGTTCGAATTTCATTAATATTAACGAGACAAGCCGAACTTGAGTCGAGTTCCTTATCAAGCCAAGCTCGAGTTCAATAAACGAGCTCGATAAGTAATTAAGCCAAGCTCGAGCTCAGTAAAGTTTGGCTTGGTTCGGTTCGTTTGCAACTCTATTTATAAGACCTATTGAAAATTTAAAAGGTAAACAAGCTACTAGCTTAAATTAATAGCTAATTCATAAATATTAGTATTTGGTATTTTAAATTACATTGTGATTTCTCAACATTCTTTAAGTTATATGTAACTCACTACTAATAATTTTTAAAAATATATTTTTCATAAACGTATCCTAACAATATCCGTATTCAATTTTTTTTTTTGATTTTATCATATCACCGTATTTATATCTTATTTTTTAAAATTTTATCGTATCATCATATCTGTATATCGTATCCATATTCATCCTTCCTAAAGCATCACGTATAATTAAGAATAGTTCAATTTGATAAAATACCCTTGTCAACAAAGTCACATAATGGAATATTTTCATTTTTTTATTTTTTGGTAAGTGGGATATGAGAATATCATTCACTCTATTTGGTTTCAGTTTTCAAAATTTACTTTTCAGAAAATTTTACTTTTCATTTTTTGTATTTTTTTGTTTTTACTAAATTTTTTTAATATTTAAAAAAAATTAATTTTTAGACACACCTAACATAAATACACTTAAAAAGTATAATATTTGTAAAAAAAATCTTTAAAAAGTTCACTAAATACCAAAAATAAAAAAAAAAGAAGGAAATTCAGTATATTTTTCATATTTTTGTATATTTATTAATTTTTTAAAATATTTTTTCATAAATATTTTATTATTTAGATACATCTAAATAAGGTGCATTAAAAAAATTTAAAAAAAATTGTTCAAAATTTTAAAAATATTCATTAAAAATAAAAATATATAAAAAATAAAAAATTCAATTTTCAAAAAACTGAAATTAAAAACACTGATTAGCCTTTGTTTGGCAACTTGGATTGGGAAGTTTGGAGCTATTTTAGTCACAAAAAGGCAATAAATGTTTTAGCTTAATAAGACAAAATGTCACATCCAACTCATAATCATTACATTCTTCCTCTAACAAAAAGTCAAAAAAATCAAAAAAATTTATTCCAAATAAATTTTTTTAATCACAAACTAAAAATATTAAAAAGTTAAAAAGTGTCACGACCCAAACCCGCCCCTATAGGTTTAGCGTCATGACCGGCCAGTAATCATAGATTACCTATGGCCTCCATACAAATAAACCTTTAATGTAAAGTACGGGGCTTAGCGGAAGTCTAAAATTTCATAGAATTCATCCATTGAGCCGTGCATATATAAGGAAAGCAAATATGATAAGCAAGGTTTTGTTTCAAAGTTACATCCAACATAAGTACAAATTCATATCTTACAAAATACAACCCCAACTATGTACAAATACAAAACCAATAAAACCACACAACAGGGTTCGACAAGCATGGCTCCACCCAAGCTTGATTACTTCACTTGGAAAAAGGCTAACCCGGGTAAACTCGAGGCTATCTAACTTTGATGTTCAGTTTGCCCACCTACAATTCCATATATAAATAAATAGTGAGCTACAGCCCAATGAGTAACAACAGAATAAAGAGGTTAAATGAATGAAGTTCAACAATAGTACAAAAACATGTCTTATAATTTCGAAATGAATCTTAAATCATTTTCAAAGGAAGGCATTTGCCACATTAGATCAAATTCACAACAAAACATTTCGATTAGCAATAATAGCATCTCTTTACAGTAACAAAAGCCATTCGTAACATTATATGTGGTACATCCATGAAGTGACAAATAATATTCCAATGATAACGAATCATACTGGCCATGGTATTGTTACTCCCAAGCAAGGGCCTAGCCATGGTATTATTACCCCTAGGCAAGGGCCTAGCCATGGTATTGTTACCCCCAGGCAAGGGCCTAGCCATGGTACTATTACCCCCAGGCAAAGGCCTACATTCAATGGATGCCACAATATCGTTTCAAAACAGAACTTCATTCATTAGAGAACATAATGCTATCAATTATCAAATCATTTTAAGAATTCATTCAAGCAATCACATATCCATTTTGATAGCAATAACATTTTTGAAAGTAAAGATAATTTGAACATATCTTTATAAGGTTATTACTCACAGTGGTTCGCAGTGACACTAAGCCTCGGACGTCCACCTAAACGAAGCATATAACAAAATACAAATGAAACTCTATTTCATTTTAATTCAATTCTCTTTATGCATCTCTCATTTATTGTATGATTATCGGAGTCCAAATGGTGCCTAAGAATGCTTGGAGTGGTTTGAGGATGCAAATATACACTTAAAAGAGTTGGTAAAATTTTGCTAAAAACAGAGTCTCCGCTCGAGCGCAACTTCCTATGCTCAAGCGGGGGTTCAAAAACAAAGGTGGTCGCTCGAGCGGTCTGTAAAAGTACTGGATACATGAAATTCCCGCTCGATGGTCGCTCGAGCGGAAGACTAAGAAAAAAGGTCCTCGCTCAAGCGCCACTTTGGTTGCTCGAGCGGGCTGTAAAATTTCAGAAACTTCTGGGAGCTCGAATTCCACTCTCGAGCATGGCTTCCCTCGCTCGAGCGGACAACACGAATTCTAGAATTTCCAAAACTGTGTTTGAAGTTCAAACATGGTACTCAAAGCTTCAAATCTTGTGTTTTTGGTATAAAAACATGGAGAGTCACTATATAACATGAAAACAGTTCCAATTTGAACCCATTTATTCAAAATCATGGTAATTTCCCAACCAATGACTCCAACCTCAATTTATAAAATAAGTTTAACTCAATTTGAGTATACATTTCTTCAAAACATGTTCAAAATATGATCAAGTGACATGAGAGGCATGAAAACATGAAGGATTCTCCAAATGAAGGTGTAAATGTGCCATGCATGTAGGAATTTCTTGAATTCTAACTCAAATTATGCATGCATGTGTATAATTCAACTCCAATTCATCCTATTCATAACAACTCATGCTCAACCTATTCAAATTCAACCAAATAATCCTATAACTCTATGATTTATTTTCTACATGATTCAATTCTAAGAATTTAGGATGAATCTCATACCTAATGTGTGAATTCAAGTGTACTATAGCTCCAACCCTTTAAGCTTCCACAATTCTCTACAAATCTCCCATTTCTCTCTCTAGATGTTGAACTCTCCTCTCCTCTCTCTCAATTCTCAGCTAACTGTTATGAAAATGAGCTTATAAGCTTAATTAGAGCCTTATATAGGGTGTGATTAGGATAGCCTAATCAAATGTGGTTAAGATTAATTAATTCTAACTAATTCAATCAGTTTATTCTAATTATTTTGATCCAAATCAAATTTCAATTAAAGTTGCCATAAAATTCTAAATATTCTCATTATCCTGTTGGGTTAGTCAATTTCAGTTTCTAAAGCCATTTGGGCTTTCAATTTCCGACTCTAAGTTGTCAATTTAAACAGATATTCCATATATCAACAGATAATTATAGAATTAAACATGTAATCACACAATTAAGCACATAATCATGCAACTAAACTCATTTAAATCATATATGTACTAGTTTGAAGGTCAGGGTCGTCACAGTCTCTCCCCCTTAGAAAGTTTGGTCCTCCAAACTTAAGTTATCTTCAGATGGAAACAAATGCAAATACAGTTACCGCATCTCTTTCTCTTTCTCCCAAGTGGCCTCCTTCCCGTAATGTTCTCTCCACTCAACCTTCACCATAGGGATAGTTTTGTTTCTCAATTGCTTCACTTGCCAATCAATGATTTGCACGGGCCATTCTTCATACATCATATCCTCGTCTAGAGCAATCCGGTGGTAATTAATCACATAGAACGGATCTCTAAGATACCCACGAAGCATGGATATATGGAAAACATTATGCACTTGTTCTATTCCCGGTGGCAAGGCAATACGATAAGCAACAGGACTTAACCTCTCAAGGATCTGAAATGGTCCAATGTAGCGAGGATTCAATTTTTCCTTTTTACCAAATCTTATATGCCCCTTCATTGGGGTCATCTTGATGAATACATGATCTCCCACTTCGTACTCTAAGTCCTTTCTTCACTGATCTGCGTAGCTTTTCTGTCGGCTCTGTGCAGTTTTGAGCCTTTGCTGGATGATTTTGATCTTCTCAGTCGTTTCCTGCACAAGTTCAGTCCCATAAGTAGCTCTATCACCAACCTCTGTCTAACAAACTGGCGATCTACACTTTCTGCCATATAGTGCCTCATATGGTGCCATACCGATACTCGTGTGAAAACTGTTATTATAAGCAAATTCAGCCAATGGCAAATAAGTTTCCCAACTTCCCTGAAAATCCAATACACACATACGAAGCATGTCTTCTAAGGTCTGAATAGTTCTCTCGTTTTGCCCATCGGTTTGCGGATGAAATGTTGTACTAAATCTCAATTTTGTTCCCATTGCCTCCTGCAAAGTATGCCAAAATCTAGAAACAAATTTAAGATCCCTATCTGATACAATAGACATTGGAACCCCATGCAGTCGAATAATCTCATCAATGTAGATAGTAACAAGTCTATAAGCAGTAAATGAAGTCTTTACAGCAAGAAAGTGAGCACATTTAGTCAATCTATCAACTATAACCCAAATAGAGTCCATACATTTAGGTGTCGGAGGTAGGCTAACAACAAAGTCCATAGTGATATGTTCTCATTTCCATTCAGGAATAGGAAGAGACTGAAGCAGACCTGCTGCTTTCTGATGTGCTGCTTTTACCTACTGGCATTGTAAGCATTTAGAGTTGAAGTCGGCAATCTCCCTTTTCATGTTGGGCCAGCAATACACTAATTTCAAGTCTTGGTACATTTTGGTGTTTCCTAGATGCATAGTAAACATTGACTTGTGAGCTTCCTCCAAAATTTTCCTTTTCAAATCCGTATCATTCGAGACACACAACCTCCCCTGATATTTCAATACGGAGTCTTCGATTATGAACCCCGGTCTAGGCTTGGTGTCAAGTTCATCACGAATCTTTTTCAAAAACTCATCAATCATCTGTTTTTGTTTAATTTCCTCGATAATAGCAGGCTGGGCAGACATTGCAGCCATCAAGCTACTTTGTTCAAAAGGCACTACTTCAATTTTGAGTTTTTCAAACTCCAGTAACAGCTCTCTTTGATCTGTGAGTAAACAGGCAAGATTCTCCACATTCTTTCTACTAAGTGCATCTGCTACAGTATTGGCTTTGCCCAAATGATAGTGAATCTGTAAGTCATAATCTTTGATTAATTCAAGCCATCGCCTTTGACGCATGTTCAGTTCCTTATGAGTAAAAAGTATTTTAGGCTCTTATGATCTGTATACACTTCACATTTGGCTCCATACAAATAGTGACGCCATATCTTTAATGCAAACACCACTGCAGCAAGTTCTGGTCATGTGTAGGGTTGTTCTTTTCATGTGGTCTCATTTGTCAAGAGGCATATGCAATAACCTTGCCATTCTGCATTAAAACACAACCCAAGCCCTTATAGGATGCATCACTAATAATCACAAAATCTTCGATACCTGAGGGAATAGTAAGGATTGGGGCTGTAGTCAGTCTTGTCTTCAACTCTTGAAAGTTTGTTTCTCTCTGATCCGTCCACTCAAATAGTTCCCCTTTTCGAGTCAACTGAGTCAATGGCACAGCAATTTTTGAAAAGTATTTAACGAATCTCCGGTAATACCCTGCCAATCCCATAAAACTACAAACTTCTGATATATTAGTTGGGGTAGGCCAATTAATAATAGCTTCAATTTTATAAGGATCCACAGATATACCATCCTTATTAATGATGCGCCCCAAAAATGCAATTTCATTAAGCCAAAATTCACACTTTTTGAATTTCCCATACAACTGTTTTTCTCTAAGTGTTTGAAGAGTCAGTTTCAAATGTCGTTCATGCTCATCTTTACTTTTCGAATAGATCAAGATGTCATCAATGAATGCAACAACAAAGTCATCTAGGAAAGGTTTGAAAATTCTGTTCATTAAATCCATAAATGTTGCAGGCGCATTTGTAACTCCAAATGGCATGACTAAAAACTCATAATGTCCATACTTGGTTCGGAAGACAGTCTTTTCAACATCCTCAGCCTTAACCTTCAATTGATGATATCCTGATCTCAAGTCAATCTTTGAAAATATCTTTTCCTCCTGCAACTGGTCAAACAAGTCATCAATACGCGGCAAAGGGTATTTATTTTTCACTGTTACCTTGTTGAGATCTCAGTAATCAATGCATAATCGGAGAGTGACGTCTTTCTTTTTAACAAAAAGTACCGGTGCGTCCCATGGAGATGTACTTGGTCTAATAAATCCTTTATCCAGCAATTCTTGCAACTAAATTTTCAATTCTTTTATTTCAATGGTAGACATACGGTAGGGAGTTTTAGAAATTGGTCGAGTTCCTGGTATTACATCAATTGTGAATTCTATCTCTTCATCAACAAGTTGGCCAGGTAATTCATCCAGAAATACATCAGGAAAATCTCTCACCACTGGTATATTGTCTAAAGTAATGTCTACCGTTGGTTCGGTTATCACACTACATAAATACCCTTGACAACCCTTATTTATTGGTTTTCGGGCTTTCATGGCAAATATAAGGTATGGTATTGAGACTACCCCTTTTCCTTCAAAATAAAATTCCTCTTGCCTGGGAGGTCGGAATATTACTCGTTTCAAGGCACAATCAATTGTTGCATGGTATTTAGCTAGCCAATCCATACCCATAATAACATCAAAATGTCCCATGTCTAAAGGTATTAAATCAGCATACAAAGTGGCATTCCCGAGAAATAATTCACATGCCATAAATACAGTTGAACATAGCATGGATTCCCACGTAGGTGATGTAACACATAGTATATAATTCAATATTTCCATAGGTCTATTCAAAGTTTTAGCAAAGACCGTAGAAATAAATTAGTGTATAGACTCGGAATCAATTAAAGTATAAGCAGGTTTACCACAAATGGAGATTGAACCTGACACTACGACCTCAGTATTTTGAGTATCCCCTGGAATCAATGCAAAAACCCTTCCTTGCCTTTGATCATTTCTTGTGGAAGTTGATGCTGCAGTTGGTTTTGTTGTGGGAGCTAACCCAATCGAGCTTGTGGCACCTCGGTTGCCACTCTGACGTGGTTGTGTACAATCCTTGGCAATGTGCCCAAACTTCCCACAATGATAACAAGCCTTTGTCGCACGATAGCATGCATCTCCATGTTTCTTTCCACATGTAGTACAAGCTGGTGTTGAATTACCACTTTGGCTTGAACTAGTATTACCAGAACTCCCCGACTTGAACTTCTTGTTCGTTGACGTAGTTCCCTTATTAAAATTTTGTTTTCTGCCTTTCCATTCGAAGTTTTGTTTACGGCTGGCCACATTTCTCTCCACTATTAGTGCCCTATCAAGTACATCCACATACGTTGGCAATTTGTGTACATTAATTTTATCTAGAATTGGGTCACGTAAACCTCCTTCAAACTGTCTAGCCTTCTTGTAAACTGTATCTACCATGTGGGGTGCAAAGCGAGCTAATTCTGTAAACTGAGCCTCATATTCAGCAATTGATTTATTTCCCTGCTTGAGTTCCATGAATTCAGCTGCCTTTCTATCCCGCACACATTGGGAAAAATATTTCTCGTAGAAGATTTCCAAAAAATAAGCCCAAGTAACATCCTTATTATCGTCTCGCACTAACATCCACCAACGTCTGGCATCATCTTCTAGGATGAATGCTGCTAGTTGTACTTTTTAAGCTTCGGTACATGGGAATACTTCAAACAACTTTTCAATGCCCAAGACCCAAGCTTCAGCCTTCAATGGTTCAATTCCGCCATGAAACACTGGTGGCTTCATCTTTTTAAATTCCCCGGTCAAGGCAATAGTATAGGTCTCCGGCTGACACCCTAGAGCTAGAGGTGGTACGGGCATTGGACATGGGGGAGGTGGTTGTTGTTGTTGTTGCCATTGTTGTTGTTGTCTTATGGCTTTAGCCATGTCTTGCATCATTCGTTCCATTCTATCCAGTCTTGAGAAGATTGCCTCCTCTATTTCATCACCTCTGGTTCTCACCATTTTCTATATGAAACTTTATATTATAACAAACACAATATATATATATACATATAGTCAAGTACGCAGTTGCATATATAATCATAAGGTTATCTCACTCAACATATCAAATGCATATGAATGCATTCCTGAAGTCTCTTCTAGAGCCTCTATAGCTCAATGGACAAGTGAGTGAGATATAACCTATGCTCTGATACCACTCTGTCACGACCCAAACCCGTCCCTATAGGTTTAGCGTCATGACCAGCCAGTAATCATAGATTACCTACGGCCTCCATACAAATAAACCTTTAATGTAAAGTACGGGGCTTAGCGGAAGTCTAAAATGTCATAGAATTCATCCATTGATCCTTGCATAGATGAGGAAAGCAAATATGATAAGCAAGGTTTTGTTTCAAAGTTACATCCAACATAAGTACAAATTCATATCTTACAAAATACAACCCCAACTATGTACAAATACAAAACCATTAAACCACACAAAAGGGTTCAACAAGCATGGCTCCACCCAAGCCTGATTACTTCCCTTGGAAAAAGGCTGACCCGGGTAAACTCGAGGCCATCTAACTCTGATGTTCAGTTTGCCCACCTACAATTCCATATATAAATAAATAGTGAGCTAGAGCCCAATGAATAATAACAAAATAAAGAGGTTAAATGAATGAAGTTCAAAAATAGTACAAAAACATGTCTTACAATTTCGAAATGAATCTTAAATCATTTTCAAAGGGAGGCATTTGCCACATTGGTTCAAATTCACAACAAAACATTTTGATTAGCAATAATAGCATCTCTTTACAGTAACAAAAGCCATTTGTAACGTTATATATGGTACATCCATGAAGTGACAAATAATATTCCAATGATAACGAATCATACTGGCCATGGTATTGTTACCCCCGGGCAAGGGCCTAGCCATGGTATTATTACCCCCAAGCAAGGGCCTAGCCATGGTATTGTTATCCCCAGGCATGGCTATTGTTACCCCTAGGCAAGGGCCTAGCCATGGTACTATTACCCCCAGGCAAGGGCCTACATTCAATGGATGCCACAATATCGTTTCAAAATAGAACTTCAGTCGTTAGAGGACATAACATTTCAATAAACCATGCTATCAATTATCAAATCATTTTAAGAATTCATTCAAGCAATCACATATCCATTTTGATAGCAATAACATTTTCGAAAGTAAAGATAATTTGAACATATCTTTATAAGGTTATTATTCACGGTGGTTCGCGGTGACAGTAAGCCTCGGACGTCCACTTAAACGAAGCACATAACAAAATACAAATGAAACTCCATTTCATTTTAATTCAATTCTCTTTATGCGTCTCTAACTTATTGTATGATTATCAGAGTCCAAATGGTGCCTAAGAATGCTTGGAGTGGTATGAGAATGCAAATATACACTTAAAAGAGTTGGTAAAATTTTGCTGAAAACAGGGTCTCCGCTGGAGCGCAACTTCTTACGCTCGAGCGGGGGTTCAAAAACAAAGGTGGTCGCTCGAGCGTAACTTCTGTCACTCGAGTGGTCTGTAAAAGTACTAGATACATGAAATTCCCGCTCGATGGTCGCTCGAGCGGAAGACTAAGAAAAAAAGTCCTCGCTCAAGCGCCACTTTGGTTGCTCGAGCGAACTGTAAAATTTCAGAAACTTCTGGGAGCTCGAATTCCACGCTCAAGTGTGGCTTCCCTCGCTCGAGCGGACAACACGAATTCTGGAATTTCCAGAACTGTGTTTGAAGTTCAAACATGGTATTCAAAGCTTCAAATCTTGTGTTTTTGGTATAAAAACATGGAGAGTCACTATATAACATGAAAACACTTCCAATTTAAACCCATTTATTCGAAATCATGGTAATTTCCCAACCAATGACTCCAACCTCAATTTATAAAATAAGTTTAACTCAATTTGAGTATACATTTCTTCAAAACATGTTCAAAATATGATCAAGTGACATGAGAGGCATGAAAACATGAAGGATTCTCCAAATGAAGGTGTAAATGTGCCATGCATGTAGGAATTTCTTGAATTCTAACTCAAATTATGTATGCATGTGTATAATTCAACTCCAATTCATCATATTCATAACAAATCATGCTCAACCTATTCAAATTCAACCAAATTGTCCTATAACTCTATCAATTTAGTTTCTACATGATTCAATTCTAAGAATTTAGGATGAATCTCATACCTAATGTGTGAATTCAAGTGTACTATAGCTCCAACCCTTCAAGCTTCCACAATTCTCTAGATGTTGAACTCTCCTCTCCTCTCTCTCAATTCTCAGCTAAGTGTTATGAAAATGAGCTTATAAGCTTAATTAGAGCCTTATATAGGGTGTGATTAGGTTAGCCTAATCAAATGTGGTTAAGATTAATTAATTCTAACTAATTTAATCAGTTTATTCTAATTATTTTGATCCAAATCAAATTTCAATTAAAGTTGCCATAAAATTCTAAATATTCTCATTAGCCTATTGGGTTAGTCATTTTCAGTTTCTGAAGCCGTTTGAGCTTTCAATTTCCGACTCTAAGTTGTCAATTTAAACAGGTATTCCATATATCAACAGATAATTATAGAATTAAATATGTAATCACACAATTAAGCACATAATCATGCAACTAAACTCATTTAAATCATATATGTACTAGTTTGGAGGTCAAAGTCGTCACAAAAAGTCAACCCACTCCCAACACGAATCCTTAGGAATCCGATATTTTAAACTAAAGGTTAAGAATTTTAACAAGTACCGGTGAGTGTGATGCACATAACACGCGCGAATTGATGCTCATTATGAGGTGTTTAATTTAAAATAAATATGTGAGATTTTATTAATTGCTATTTATTTTGTAAAAATAGGAGTCACTAAAGAATAGATATAAGAGTTAAATAAGAAATTAGAGTGTGGGTCAAATTTTGAAAATTTGGTTGCCACCTTATTTGAGGGAAATTCTTCCCCCACAATCCCTCTACAAGTGAGATAGCGAGACAGAATATATATAAAGAGAATTTTGAAAAAATATTAAAGTGTGAGTTAACTTTTTAAATTTACTTGTCATGTCATTTGAAAAGATTTAGAATGGAGAATGAATTATGTGAATGAATCATTTTTTAAATAATATATGTCCAAAGGAGTTAAGAAAATTTACACGTTTTTATATTACTAAAAAATGAGGTTTTAAGAATAAGAGTTTCGAGAAGTTAAAATATATATTTTTTAATTTTTATATATCGAAAAATAGTATAAAACATCTGTTAAAATATATTCAATTTTTGTGTTAAGATTTTTTTATCTTTGCCCAGTTTTTTCAATGCTCAAAATTTGCGAATAGAAACTATCGGTCACAACTCAATTAAAAATAAAAAAAATAAAAATAAAAACCTCAATTTAGAGTAAACAACCTATTTGAATAGTCTATATTTCAAAATTAAAGGTGCTATCAGTGAATAAAAAAAATCATTCATTTCCCACTTTATCTAAAATCTCAAGTTAAACTTCACATTTTATAACATTTTTAGAAAGCATATATACATTTTAACTTTTTTTCGCAACATTTCATAATATAAATTACAAAAAATATCATAAATTTTCTTACAATAAAATATCATGACTTTTCTGACAAAAAAATATCATAATTATTCCATTCGCAACTTGAGGGTGAACACCATAAATTCATTATTTGTAATTTTACCACAAAGTGACATAGCACAGTGTAAATATTTATAATTTTTACAACAAAAAATCATAACTTTCCTATGATATGCACAATTTTAGGGGTCAATGTTTTAGATATTTTACTCTCTTATTCATGTCATGATAATAAAAACAATTAAAAATGTCTATAATATCAGCCCCATTTGGTGTAATTTATGATCTACTTATAGTTTCTTTTTCTTCTTTTTTGATTTTTACTTTTTAAAAAAAATTAAAAATATATACCAAAATATTTGGTATAATTTTTACTTATAGCTTATGATATCAAATAACTTGAAAGAAAAACTAATTATGAATAAATACTTTTGAATACTTTTAACTCATGATTTTTGATTATCTATTTTAAACCTAAGATAAGGCACATTGCACTAAACAAGCCTATTATCAAATTTGTCTATTAATTTAAAAAAATTTGAAATTTTAAAATACTTAATATTACAAGTGTCAAAATCTTATTGGGTCAAACGTTTAACTATATATTTTAAAAAAAATGAAACACACATTTTTTAAAATATTACATTTTTTTTTTGTACATATCCATTTATTATGTTAGAAATCATTGGCTACAAATTTACAATAAAAGGTTTAAAGTAGCAATTCTTTAAAAAAAAAAATTGAAACACATATTTTTTAAAATATTACTTTTTTTTTTGTACGTATACATTTATTACATTAAAGATCATTGGCAACAAATTTAAATTATCTGTTCTTTAAGAAAAAAAATTCTAAGTATCCATTTGTTGAAGATGATTGAAAACCCCAATTAATTTTGTTATTAAATTTAACTTTAAGAATTAAAAATGTTAAATCAATCTTTATTATCAATAAATATTGGTATATAATAAGATAATGTAAGGAAATCAAATATCTAAACCAAGAGAAGAAGAGAAAAAGAAATATAGTTATCACAAAGAACAAAGTATAACTTCAAAAAAAGAAAAGGAAAAAATAATACTGCAAAAATTCGTTTTTTTTTAACATATATATATATATATATATATATATATATATATATTTATGATACAGGGATGTGTATCATAAACTTTCTCAAAATAAATGTTGGTAATTGTAAAACAAGGTAAAAGAATCAAGGGTAAATTACATCGACACCCTTGAAGTTTATGTTTATTACAGTTCCTCCCTCACCTTTTGGAAATTACATCCCCCTCCTTGAGATTTAAAGTTTTATTACAGATTACTCCCTCCAACAATTTAATTTTTTTAAATACCAATTTTGCCCTCACTAGGTAAATTACATTGACACCCCTCACATTTTAGAAATTACAATCTCCTCCCCAAGGTTTAAAGTAGCATTATCAATTGCCTCCTCGGTTAGTATTAGTTAAAAAAAAAATTCATTGAAAAAAAAAATTAATTGGAAAAAAAATTAATTGAAAAAAAAATTTGTTAGTCAAATTTTTAAATTTCTGTTTTAAAACCAACGTAAACTCATTTTTTGAATTTACGTTTTTTTTCTCAAATTTACTAAGACAACCATTTATAAACCAAAAAAATTATCAAACAAGTTTTTATGACAGTTTTTAAAATTTTTGTAAATATAAATTGAAAATTGAAAGCGAAATGGTAACCAAACAGGCCTCAGATGGTAAAAATGTCATAAAATTAACAAATAATTAAATAAATTACCAACGTAAGAAATGACTTATCAAAAGATTCTTAGGTTATGTATGGCTTGATTTTTAGAATTATTTTTTTTTAAAAAAAATTAAAAATTAATTTGGTGAAGAAATAAAAAATAAAAAGTAATTATCATTTTTATATAATTTTTATCTTTCGAGTGTAATAAACATAAACCTTAAAGGGTGTCAGTGTAATTTTTATCTTACATTGGTTTTTAAACATAAATTTAAAAATTTGACTAACAAAATTTTTTTCAAATAATTTTTTTTCCAATTAATTTTTTTTTTTCAATGAATTTTTTTTTCAACTAATACTAACCGAGGGAGCAATTGGTAATGCTACTTTAAACCTTGGGGAGGGGATTGTAATTTTTAAAATGTGAGGGGTGTCAATGTAATTTACCCAGTGAGGGCAAAATTGGTATTTAAAAAAATTAAGGCCTTGTTTGGTTTGATTTTAGGAGAAATCTTTTGGAAATATACTTTACAAACACTTTTTTAATAGTAATCAAACCAAACAGATTTTTCCCAAAAAACTCTCCGAACTGTGTTTAGTTATCCAATTTTCAGGATTACTTTTGAAACATGTTTGCAAAAAAGGCAAACCAAACAAGTTTTTGTACTTTTATCTCAAAAACTACTTTACAAAAAAGCAAACCAAACAAGTTTTTGTACTTTTATCTCAAAAATTACTTTACAAAAAAGCAAACCAAACAAGTTTTTGTACTTTCTTATCTCAAAAACTACTCTACAAAAAAAAAACCAAAGTTATTTTAGAGAGAATATTTGGAAAAAGACAAACCAAACAAGTTTTTGTACTTTCTATCTCAAAAACTACTCTACAAAAAAAACCAAAAGTTTTTTTAGAGAAAATATTTAGAAAAAGGCAAACCAAACAAGTTTTTGTACTTTTTTATCTCAAAAACTACTCTACAAACACAAACCAAACACACCCTAAATTGTTAGAGAGAGTAATATGTAATGAAATTTTAAACCTCAGGAAGAGGGATGTAATTTCCAAAAGGTGAAGGGAGAATTGTAATAAACATAAATCTCAGGGAGTGTCTGTAACGCCCCCAAAATAATACAATAAAAATAACTCATATGCGGAATAAATATGAGAAACGACATACTTTCATA
This sequence comes from Camellia japonica, assembly GCA_030407325.1. Classification (NCBI taxonomy): domain Eukaryota; kingdom Viridiplantae; phylum Streptophyta; class Magnoliopsida; order Ericales; family Theaceae; genus Camellia; species Camellia japonica. The sequence goes on from JAPPVO010000029.1 coordinate 12,394,977, forward strand.
TATCAGAGTCCACTGCTTAACAATCAGTTAAATGCCATATAGACTTACATCTTTCCAAGTCATTGCTTGGTTACACAAATTGAGTCTCGCTCATTACATCTTAAGCCCTTGGCTTTACAAATAACAAACATACACACATAAGGCATAAATAAGAAGCTCTTGCTTCCCGAAAGTCCATCCATGCTATTGCCTTAGAGGAAATATCTCATCTACACCTGAAAATGATATTCCCGTATAGGGTGAGCCAACAGCTCAATAGAGATAATCTAACACAATATATGAGGTTTAGCAAAGATATAAGTACTACATGCATAAACAATGCCGATACTAAAACATCCACAAGGCCTGCATATTCATATGCCACTAAGACCTAACCTCGTTCCATTTTCCTTCAATTCATTTCCCTTCAATTCATTTCCAGTTCATATATGCTACTCAATTCACGAGTTAAATTCATTATCCTTCAACAGCCAAAATGAGACTACAACTCAATGGTTTTTCCAATTATGCAAAACACACATAAACACTTCAAATCTGCCATTTTACGGATATTTCGTCCGAAGGAATCAACACCCATTTATATATGAAATTTCGGGTCTTTCATCCAGGACACTCTGGCCAACTTGCTTTAAATGGAGTTTATCCCCTTTCTCCTCCCAAACAAATATACATATACAATGTATTTATAAACATAATCACATATGGAGTACATCCTCTTTCTCCTCCTAATAAACATACATATACAATGTAATTATAACATAGTCATATTCAATGACACCAACAATGGATTAGCATTAAACCGCCTAATCCTCATGTAATTTCTACAACAATCATAGTTATTCTCCACCAACAGCCCAATGCAATTATTTCAAAAGGAATGTTCAATATCAAAATAGATAGTTTATTCAAAACTTCCATAGGTGAGATATTACATATCCAATATCACCATTTATAACCACAACCTTCTAATTTCACATTTTCAATGTTAATCCCAATTATTTATACAAAATAAGAATTTAATCAAAATTAGGGCAAAAATCCCTCATTCATCATATATTAATCCAAACATCAAAATCAACTATTTTGGCCCAATACAACCTTGTATCCAAATCTCAAACCCACTTATGCCAATTTCATCAAAAACCCTTCTTTTCATTTCACACCCAAATTCTAAATTTGTCCAAACCACAACCAAATCTCATCATCTATACACAATAGCAAATAACTAAGCTAAAAACCATATTAGAGTGTAGAAATTCCCTACCTCAAGAAGAGAAGACGAGCAAAGCAAGGTTGAACTCCAAAAATGATAAAACCCACTTTTACTTAAATCAATGTGAAACTCTTGAAGCCCTCTACCTTATTCTCAAAAACACTAGGGTCAAGAACTCAATGGACTTAGATGAAATCTTAGAGAGAATGTGAGATTCTAGAGAGAAAAGCTCAAGATCTGGAAATTTGGAGACTTTCAGAGAGAGAGAGAAAGCAGAAAATGATCTGAAATGTCACTTTCACGATTAGTTATAACGTGGTCCGCTTGAGCATGGAAAACCCCGCTCGAGCGTAAGACACAGACTCCCGCTCGAGCGTAAAACCCTACGCTCGAGCGTGAAATACGCTTTCCCAGTATTTTTTGCCGCTCGAGCGCCCGAATGCCCGCTCGAGCGGAAGAGCCAAATTCTGGGCAACAAGGGCTTGGAAAAACAAGCAACCAACCTATTCCAAACACACAACTACAACCCAATAAGCAACATTAAGGGAAAGACAAAGAATTCGAGACATGAACCACCATCCCAACCATACAAACCCGAGTCTGGAACACCACAAGAGACAGGTCAAAACCAAGATCACTATAGTGTCAATGTAATTTACCCAAGAATGAAAATAATACAATATATAATTATATAAGGTTGTGTTTAGATCATAGCTAGATTTGGGAAGAGATTTAAAAAATAAAGAAAAATGTGAAAAATATAGAGAAAAAATTAATTTATATTTTATTTATATTTTCATCTCATTTCTCTTTCTCTTTTTAAATTTTTACTCAATTCCAAATAGAGCTTAAATTTTATTTAAACCAGAGAAAGAGAGAAAATAGTTATTGCTTAAATATATATATATATATATATATAAATAGGTTTAATTATACTTTTAACCCATTTAATTTAATTTAATTATACTTTTAACCCATTTAATTTGATTTAAGTTTCACTGTTGTCCTTATTGTTTTAAAATTGTATAATTTAGTTTATATATTTTAATATAATTTCAAGTTTGAGATTAAGATTAACAATTTTAAAACACTTGTCAATCTCTTAAAATGTACACGTAAAAAAAATTAATAGAAATTTAGACGGAATGACCTATTTTATTATGAAGTTATGGAGTATGGCATTATGATGGACAAGTTAGAGACGAAGTTGAAAGCAGAAAGATGGAGAGAATTTATATTATATATTATGTTGGTTTCAAAGTCAATTTATAGACTACAATTTACATATACAAACAAAAAAGTCATCAAGCCTAACCGTAGGCTTTTTTGATTTTCCAAAGGCTAAAAGAGAAAAAATCTAACATAATAAATACATTAGATATAAAAAGTCTAAGAAACAATAATAACAAAGACTTTGTAGTTCATATCTTCTACAATTTTTTACAATTATATACACTGTCTACCCTCCCCGATTTTCAAAGAGATAGACTGTGATAGATAAGCTTTGGCTGAGCTGAGTTGTCGTGTAGCGTCGGCTGAAAGGATTTGTCTAATCACTTTCCGCCTAATAATGCAGATTGCTCCACGTGTCCTGGATAAGGTTGGACTCGATTAGGAGACAGCTGCATGTGATAGTGTTGTCTACTATGCTTCCATCCTGTTGATGAGATTGTGATATTTTTCATCAATCTCTGATGGAGGGGAATCCGGATCCTGGCTATATTGCTCATTCCGAAAATGTTCTACATCATCCGCGGTCATAGGTAGTTCCAATAGAAGATCCAAATTATTTCTCTTTTGAGATTTAATAACATGTCAAGAGCCTCATTAATTTGAATAGGAGACCTTTAATATGTTATGGAAAAATGGGTTACAAATAGAATTCTTCCATCTGTGACCATGAATGGCAATTTTGTTGAGCCATGGATATTGGACGCTGCTTGTGAAATAGATATTAGACTGTCTATCTAATATTCTGTCAAAGAAAATTTTTGGATATTTTCCAATCGCTCTCTCCGGTGATTTTCATCTAAATAATCATCTTCAAATTCAAAATCTTTAGTTTCTTTAAGATACCAAATCTAGTATGGTTGGAAAAAAATGTTCTTGTTACCGCCAACCAACGGTGCTGGAGATCCAGAAAGCAAAATATTTGCTCCATCGGAAGCCTTTTACTATCCATGAGAGCATTGCTTTGATGATCATTGGATATTCTATCCATTGGATTGGATCTAAAATTTGGAAAATAACTAGATTAGTTATTTCCCAATCTATGTTTTCAAAAAACCACATGTTATGATTTGCCATGATGGTTATTTTGGGAATTCCATCTTTAAAATTTAATTTATCATAAGATCGATCTAAGATTTGTCTAATCTTATCACGATAATCATCAACTTGATTTTTGATTAACATAAAAATTTCTTTTGGAAGCAAAGTTCTTACTTTTTCAAAAAGACAAATTCTTTTTATTTGTTCAAAAACTAGATTAGAAAACTCATCTGATATGAGGTCTAATAACTGAAGAAAATTGTTTATTTTTTCAAAATTAAAATCTTCATTCCAATTCATTTGTTTAAGGATATTGAAACAAAGATTTTGCAAATTTTTTAATTTAGCTGTTTGCTCAGCTAATTTGTTGGCCAAAACTCCCATGTGTTTTTGAAATTTCACTTTGTTGTCTACAATGTGAGTTTTCCAAACTCCATTGAGTTCTGTATAAATTTCTCTAGATATACCAGGGTTGAAAAAATCTTTTATTTCAGATTCATCTGGTCTAGATGTCTAAATATTAGTTGGAACTAGGTTAGTTCTCATTTGACAAAAATTATTTTGATAAACAGGCATAACTGGTGGACTATAAAAAGCTTTTTTAGCTTGGGTCATGCTATCGTATGCTTTATGGCTTGCTCCTGAAAATCCCCAACTTGTGTTTTGCAATCATTCCATTCTGTGTAAATTCCAAGTTGTCTTCCTGCAAACACAACATAAACTTTTTCTTCTCTAGGGATTGTTTTTTTAGTAATTGTCACACAATCTCCTTGAGCAGGTTGTTTACCCTTATCTATTGTTTCCTCTTGGTCTAGAGGTCTTCTGCAAAAATTAAAATTACTTGTTTAGTAATTTAATTTTTTGAAACAATTCCTACTAAGAAAATCTGCAAGAAAATTGTTAGTACCTTTAAGATGTTCTACTTCAAAAGTATATTCAGAAATTTTATTATGCCAGGCTAATCTTTTTCCTTGTTCAATAAGTTTTTTTATTGATCAAAAAATCTCTTACTACCTTATTATCAGTGCGCAAAATAAAATTTTCTAGGGCTAAATAAATATGAAAACTTTTTATTGCCAATTTTATTGCAAGTAATTCTTTTTCAAAAATAATATACTTCTGTTCATTTGGTTTAAATGTTCCAGAATTATATCTACAAATTAATTCTTCTTTTTGTAATTTTATGGGTAATGAATTTTTTCTTCGTCTAATCCTATTTTCTGATAAAGGTATCTCTTTATCATGCCATAAATTACTTGGCATTGCTTTAACAACATATCCCTAGCATGCTTCTGAGGCATCTATTTCTAAAATTAATTTATCACCTATTTTAGGAAGATAAATATTTGGTAAAGTTTTAACATTTTCTTTAATTTGTTTAATTAAAGCAACATCTTCTGTTGTTCATTCAAAAATAACATTTTTTCGTAATTTGTTTAACCAAGGAATTTCTATTTTTAAAAGATTTTTAATAAAATTTTGTCCATAATTTAAAATGCCTAATAAACTCTGTAATTGTGTTATATTTTCAAGAATATCAGGAAAATCTCGTACTTTGGACAAAATATGTTCTTGTAATTTTAAACCTTTCTAGTCTAAAATTATTCCCAAAAATTCAATTGATTCTTTTTCTAGTTCAATCTTTTTTGGAGACAAAATAATTGGCGGATTTGGTGATAGACCCTTCACTGTCTAATTTGTCTTTCAAAAGGACAAGAATTATATAGGTACTTTCAAAAATCCATAATATTTTAAAATTTGTTTCTTTTACTATATTACCCTCATATCTATCAACTCTTCTATTAAGCCATCTTCACAGTGTATTTTAGAGTAAAAATTTACTTTGAATCATAGTAAATTTTACTTTGATTCAAAGTAAATTACTCTGAATCAGAGTAAAGTTTACTATGATTCAAAGTAAAATTTTATATTGTTAAGCAAATCAGCATATTTTTAACCAGAGTAAAATTTTACTCTGATTCAGAGTAAAACTTTACTCTGAAAGTATAATTTTATTTTGAATCAGAGTAAAATTTTACTCTGACAGTACAAATTTACTTTGAATCAGAGTAAAATTTTATGTCGTTAAGCAAATCAACCTGGTTTTAACCAGAGTAAAATTTTACTTTAAATCATAGTAAAATTTACTTTGATTTAGAATAAAATTTTACTCTGAAAGTACAATTTTACTATGATCTAAGGAGAGTATCCACTTTGAATCACACTAAGTGTCATGTATTAATAACCTTGCATGTTTGGTTGCTGAGAAAATCACAGAAATATAACAAGAAAACCAAATATAGTTTGGTTGCTAAGAAAATCAACATGTTTTTAATCAGAGTAAAATTTTACTGTTCCAAATCTGTCTCATACATACATACAATCACAGATATACATACATACACTCACACACTCACAGATATACATACATACATACACACACTAACTCACTCACAGATATACATACATACGCTCATACACTCACAGATATACATACATACACTCACTTACCGATATATATACATATACACATATATGTATGAGTCATATATACATACATACATGCACACACATATATATAAATACATACATACATGTAATGACCCATAATTTTTTTTTTTTAAAATAGCCAGTGCATAATTTAATTGAGCAAATTTTCGAATTTGATTGTTGTGTAAATTCTATGCAAAAACAGTTCGGTTTTGTATTTTTTAAAAATAGTTCCCGATCTCAGAAAATTATGAAATTTTTATAGGTTGTTCACATATGAGTCTAGCACGTTGGGTAAACATTTCAGAATTTATTGATGAGTATTTATTTTATGACAATTCGCAGATTGATCGGTGTTCGGTCTAGTATACAACAGAATTTGATATTGAGTTTTGGGTGTTTAGGCCAGATTAAATTGTTGGGTCTATTTTGGTATATAATTGGACTATGTTTGACTTATGGGTGAGACCCATGATTTAGATTTAATTTAATTTAATTTGAGTTTGTTGAATGACCCATGTTTAACTGTTTGGTCATTTTTAATTATGTGATTGGTAATAACCACCTTGGAAGTTGTTATTATTTATTATATAGGATTATAATAAATATTTGATAGTTGATTTTATGGTGGGTACCATATGGTGAAAATTTATATATATTTTATAGTGAACAAAAGATTATATTTTGTGGTGTATAAAAATATTATATTTTGTGGTGAGAAAAATTATATCATTTTATGATTTATGTTACAAAATTTTGAAATGTTATGACAATGTATATATTGTACCAGTTAATGGGTTGAATAATATAAAAATAGTTGGAGTATGCTAAGACAATGAGATATTGGTGAAATTTATTTTGGTTATCTTAGTTGAAGTGGAACAAAATTTATTGAAAATTTTGTGTGAGTCAAGACAATTGAGAAATGGATTTTTGATTTTAATAGTTGGAGTATGCTAATATGTTGCTTTTGAACATCAAATTCATATATGTGACATTTGAATTGTAAATTGAGTGTTTGGTTAAATGGAGAGTTGATTACCTACAATCTTTCTATTTTGATGTATTTTTTGTATATAAAATTACGTGCGAATATTTGAAAGTGAGAGAGCTTTAATTTGTGAAAAATCCTAAATGTTAATGTTTTGGGAGTTGTTGGATTTTTGAGAAAAGATTTTGTTTGGTTTAAAAATTGAGCTTTTGATTCGGAAAACACTTATGAAACTTTTGGAATATCGAGTATTAGTTACTCCTTTGAAATGTTGAGTTTAATGAAAAGTCATATAAGTCTTTGTGGGGACATAATTTTTGAATGACAACACGTGGCCAAGGTGCCACATATCCTGGTCATCACGCCAAGATGATCTCAGCTAAGCCGAGGTTATCTACGAAGATACTGGAATCCGGGATAAGCGGATAATGGACAAGAGTCCTAGAATGAGAGAGGACTTCAGTTTGGGTAAAAATAAAACTCTTAGAGAGTTTATCCCAATCCTACTGGGAGTCCAAGATTACCAGTAATCCTAAGTCCATTGAAGCTAGGCTTCTATTGGGACTAGGTTTGTGTTGGCTATAAAAAAGAGGCATCCTCATGAGTCTAAGGTATGCTTTTTTATGTTTTGAATAGTGAGTTAAGCACTTTTGCTATTTTTGAGAGATAACTGACTTGATCGTCGGAGTGCCCCCGGGTGGACGAACCACCGTCAGAATCTCTTCTTTTTGTGACAAGTCGTTCGGGCTTAATCTATTCTGCCAGTGTTCTCCAGCTGAGTACTAGTTTGGCAGTGTGGTCGGAAATTGACACACACAATTTGGCGCCGTCTGTGGGAACGAAAGGAAAATAGATGGCCAACGACGGACAGAAAGAAAAGGTTGGGGACGACACCCCTACTGAGAGTGGGAAACATGTCGACCTTGACGTCGAAGAAGACAACTGCAACGAAGAGACTCGTGATAAGAATCACGAAGAAAAGGACGTCGGCCTGGAGGGCGACGTGCCAAAGAAATCGGACCAAAGCGGGTATTATAACGAGGACGACCTCCAGGTATGGAAAGAAAGATGCCTTCGGAGGGACGATGAGGTAAAGGGAATGGTGAACAAATTGGTGGACCTGCAAACAGTCGTCAATTTCATGATGCAGAACAACGTCATGTAGCCACTGCTCCCGTTACAAGATACGCCGATTTCAGCGGCCAAGAAAGGTTCCTAGAAAGGGGGGAAGAAAATGGTTCTTGTAGTCCCTCAACATGGCGGGACCAAGGGACATTATCACCGGCCTTCGCGGGAGGTCGGGCATGGAGAATCCTAGAAGACACGATCTCGGCCTAGATGATTAGGTCTGAGAAGAGAAGAGCTCAGCCTAAAGTGAGTAGATCCCAAATTCCAGAAGACAAGATCTCGGCCTAGATGATTAAGTCCGAGAAGAGAAAAGCTCAGCCCAAGTTAAAGACTTTTTATATAAGGTCCACAAAGGAGTAGGTGGAAGCCATGCAGAGGACTGGAGAATGATTCTTGTTAGTTGGAATTTTCAAGCCAAGATCGGTTTAACACTTGTTAAAATTTAAGAAAAATTTACAAATTGAAGTTAAACCGATGTCATGTTTAACACTTGTTGAAATTTAAGAAAAATTTACAAGAGGTCATGTTTAACACTTGTTGAAATTTAAGAAAAATTTACAAGTTGAAATTAAACTGAGGTCATGTTTAATACTTGTTGAAATTTAAAGAAAAATTTACAAGTTGAAGTTAAATCGAGGTCATATTTAACACTTGTTGAAATTTTAAGAAAAATTTACAAGTTAAAGTTAAACCGAGGTCATGTTTAACACTTGTTGAAATTTTAAAGAAAAATTTACAAGTTGAAGTTAAACCGAGGTCATGTTTAACACTTGTTGAAATTTTAACAAAAATTTACCAGCTAAAGTTAAACCGGGGTCATGATTAAAGGAAGGAATGATATAGGTTCCATCACCTCAGGATGCCGAGGTAATAGAACCTAGGGGGTAGTTGTGCGGACGTAATTTTTGAATGACAACACGTGGCCGAGGTGTCACTGAAGTGCCAGCCGAGATGCCACGTGTCCTGGTCATGAAGCCGAGATGATCTCGGCTAGGCTGAGGTTATCTGCGAAGATACCGAAATTCGGGATAAGCGGATAAGGGACAAGAGTCCTAGAATGAGAGAGGACTTCAGTTTGGGTAAAGATAAGACTCTTAGAGAGTTTATCCCAATTCTACTAGGAGTCCAAGATTAGCAGTAATCCTAAGTCCATTGAAGCTAGGCTTCTATTGCGACTAGGTTTGTGTTGGCTATAAAAGAGAGGCACCCTCATGGGTCTAAGGTATGCTTTTTATGTTCTGAATAGTGAGTTAAGCACTTTTGTTATCTTTGAGAGATAACTGACTTGATCTTCGGAGTGTCCCCGGGTGGACGAACCACCGCCGAAATCTCTTCTTTTTGTGACAGGTCATTCGGGCTTAATCTATTCTGCCAGTGTTCTCTAGTTGAGTACTAGTTTGGCAGTGTGGTCGGAAATTAACACACACAGTCTTGAAAGTTTGTCTTTAAAATGTGGAATATGGATTGTTTCTAAATGTTGGAAATCGTGGGAGATTCCAAGTTATGGTTATAGGTTGGATTATATATCCATGTTGTTATCTTTTAAATTAATACATTAGAGATAACTATTTTGACTATCGGTGGAAATTTACCGTATTTGCATTAATGAGGGATTTCTTGGAAGGATGAGAAATGTTGGAACTTTGGAAGTTTGAAATATAGTATGTTATAGATTTTTCTTGAAATGACTAATTGGAAATGCTGATTAACATGTGGAGACTACATGAATGCGGATATTGTTGGATTATCTCTTGGAATTGTATTATAATATTACATTGATAGAGATATGGAATTTGATCACAATGGAGCCTTGTGTGGTGGAATTGAAATTGGAACTAATCTAATGCATTGTTACATATTGCATTGCCATCCCATTTTATTGTTATCATGGATTTTGAATTGCAATTGAAAACTATTGTTTTGAAAACGAGATTGTTTTTGGGAAACAAAATCATTTGGATTTGATTTGGATAAATACGTTGGTAAGTCCGGCTAGGGATGTAGTTTGATATTGGTTAAGTTGGCCTGAGTGTCCATGGTGAAAGACCAGAAACCCGTGTGGATAGGTGTCGAGCCTTCTAGTTAATACTGGTAAAAATGACAGATTACAGGTGTCGAGCCTTCCAGTTAATACTGGCAAAAATGACAATTTGGTAGTATTTGTATAGTCTACTTGCAGACACCAGCTTAGGGATTATCTAAGTCGTATTTACCATCTTGGAATTTTATTGAAATTGTTAGATTAATGTGTTTTCAAATTGGCATTGTGCGTAAGATTTTCAAAAGATGAGAAAAATATTTTGAGCATGACATGACATATGCATTCATCTCATAAGACTGTATAAAATGGATTTGATGAATTGTTTAATTATTTGATTCAATTGATAATGAAATAATTGAATGAATTTAAAAGGATATCCTGTTGCTATTGAAACATGTTTATTTATTTAAGTTAACTTGTTGTGATTAATTAAATAAATTGGATTTAAGAGATTATGTAATAAAATCATATGATTTTGACATGATATGATTTCACGTATATGTATGAGTATTTTGGTACCCATATGTCTTCTAATGTTTTAATATGAGATTGTTTGATGAGCTAGTGGTTGCTCACCCCCTGCCTGTACATGTGTACAGGGAATGCTTTTCGGATTTGAAGATCAAACAATGGGTTTTACTATTTCATAAGTGTAATGTAATGATGGATTATACTACTTCATTTGTTATTTGGCTGAGTGCTAGTTTTTTATAAAGAATAGTGTCCTCTCTTTTATTGTAAGCCTCGGGGCATTTCTTTTATTTGTATGTAAATGTCATTGTTGTATAACGAGAAGGAATATGTATATTTAATTATTCATCATTTCATCCAAGGATGAAATGATATTTGTAAATGGACTTAATTAATGAATATTGGTAATGTTATCCAAGTAATAAAATACGGGGCGTAACAATACACATATACATAGGAAGAGCAAATCAACGGAGACGTGGCGGAGCTTGGCGTGTTCGTCGGAGGGAGCGGTGGAAGAGGATCGGACGCCAGCGGCGTTGGCGAGGTTGACGCAGGAGTTCCAGAGGCGGTAGCTGAGCTTCCAAATCTGAAGCTTGAAGGAGTTAGAGAAGGGAGAGAGGGAGGAGAGAGACAGAGAAGGTGGGGAGAGAGTGAGTGGAAAAGGTGGGAAGATTTAGTTGAGGGTATAATAGTCTGATAAAATATTTAAATAATAAATTTTATCCTTTATGCAAGACTTTATAATTATGAGGGGGTTTAGAAAGTATAATTTTTTTCTTAGTCCTTTTAACAATGAAAGAAAGGTAAATGGGGTTTATAGCCAAATTTTCCAAAATAATTTCATGTTTTTGGAATTTTTCACAAAGTAATTTTAAATGTTTCTTATGCTCCTCCTTGATGTTAGAGAAGATAAGTATATCATCAATATAAACTACACAACAATCTTTAAGATCTTTAAAAATTGTATCCATCTACCGTTGAAATACCTATGGTGCTATATTTAATCCAAATGGCATAACATTCCAATGGTAATGTCCTCTAGGTGTACTGAAAGCTGTCAATTTTTTTGACTATTCAGTCAATTGAATTTTCCAAAATCCACTTTTATAATCAAATTTGCTAAAGATTTTTGATCCTTTGATTAAGTTAATTAAAATATCTTTTCTTGGAATAAAATATTCATCAAATTTTAAATTTTCATTTAGCCGTTTATAGTTAATTACCATTCGGGCTTTTCCTCTTTTAATTTCAGCATGGTTTCTTACCATAAAAGCTGGACTAGAGTGAGGGCTTTTAGTTTCTTCGATTAAATTTTTGTCTAAAAGTTCCTAGAGTTGAATATCAAATTCATCTATATCTTGTTTAGTATAGATCATTGGTTTTACTCTAATGATAACATTAAGGTCTTTTAATTTCAAACTACAATAACGTGGACTACGTTGCCATAGTTTTAATGAATGTTCACTAAAATTTTCTTCCAAAATTTTATAAATCCAATGTGATTCATCAATGGTTTTGATGATGGGAGTTAAATCACCACGCAGAATTGGCGCAAACTCTTTATCACAAATATATTTATGTTGTTCTAACAATAGAATATGAATTAAGACATTGTTTATGCTTAATAAAATAATTTTTTCCTATATTTGCATTGGAAGGTATTTATATATAAAATTATTTCCAAGAAGGAAATCTCCATGCATATAAGGAAAACATAGAATTTTTGGTATAATGAACTTGTTATCATTTAACCAAATAGCTATATTTTTAGCCTTGAATTGTATGGAAGTATGGTTGCCATCAATTCTAGTAACCAAAATTGAATGTTTCATTAATGTCTATTTTTCTTTTGGTATGGCATTCCATTTACATAAGCTGACTGTAGCTCCTGTGCCTATGAGAATACTGAGGCTATATGGTTTATAACCTGCAAAATTATATGTTCCAATACATATGTATATCTTCTTTTTCCTTGGCTAAGAGAAAAAATAATATCATCATTTTTTGTTTGAAAATGATATATATATGCAGACTTAATATGTTCAAGTTGTTTTCTTGTTCCTGGAAAAATAGGAATCTAAACATTGTTTGAAGTAATAGATTCTTGATTAGAATTACTATTTGATTCTCCAATGCTTAATTTTGAAAATGATTTGTTAGGAAAATCTTTTTCAAATACAAAAGTTGATCTTTTAATTTTTGGAACTGTATTTTCAATATATAATTTTTTGTTTCCTGATGCTTGCATTTGTAATTATGCAGGATTTTTTGTTTTAGAAGATTCTCCTTGTCTCACTAGGTCATGGATTAACCATTGTCGAGGGACTTCTAAATCGCTCCAATTCATTAGAAGCGGTTGTATTATCGTGTCAAATGGTCTTGGTTCAAAGATTTCAATGATTTTATTATCGTTTGATATTGTTTTTGTTTCAGAAAATTTGATTAATTCGTGAATTGTTTTCCAACGAATAGCCAAATCATGGGAATTTGATTTCATTCTTAATCCTTGTGTTTTAATTCTTATTCTGACTGTGTCTTCAAGATTAGGATCATTTATGGAAATAAAGAAATTTGGTCTAACATTAAACCAAACTACTCCATTAGCCAAATTAGATTGGATTCCTTCAATGATTGCTTTCATTGGGTCGAAAAATCTTTTATCAGATATTATTGCCAAAATAAGAATATCTATCCCTTGGCGAAATAAGGCTGTTATGATTACTTGAATTAATCCAATATGAATATATTGAATTTCAGGATATTTTTTTTTCCATCTTGCAACATTTTTCTTATAAAAAAAAAGAATATCAATATTTCTTTCTTCTGATCATTTTGCTTGAGTGTTACCACTATATTGTTCAAACACTCTTGCTGAAAAGAAGTTGAATTTTGAAAGTTTATGGGCTTGTTTGGTTTGTGTTTGTAGAGTAGTTTTTTAAGATAAAAAGTACGAAAACTTGTTTGGTTTGTCTTTTTTCAGAAATGGTTTTGAAAAATTGTTTTGGGAAGAGAGTTTTAAAAAAAGTGATTGATTTGATGTGTATGAGAGAGAGTGATTTTGGAAAGAAGCAAACTAAACAAAATTTTGAGATTTTTTTTGGAAAAATTTGTTTGGTTTGATTACTCTTGAAAATTTGTTTGCAAAGAATTTTTCCCAAAAACAAACCAAACAAGCCTTATAAATTTCTGGAACAACAACTTCTTGCATTTTTTCGAATTTTGATAATTCTTTGTTGGTAAAAGTTTTTTCTTCTCCGATTACATCTCCAAGTCGAATTGTGTCACGACCCAAACCTGCCCCTATGGGTTTAGCACCGTAACCGGCCAGTAATCCGTGATTACCGAAGGCCTGCTTAACAGTAATAACAGTAATACAGAGTGCAGGGGCTGGCGGAAGCCAAAATAGTAATAAAAGATGTCCAATGAGCTGTGACAGTCTGTATGCAAAAAGACTTTTCATAACATATTCACATCATAACCAGAACAGTATATACATACAACTTATACAGACATTCAGGTTAAGGACCAAATCCCTACCATAACAGTACAGTGCCAATCTATACAGTATTACAAAAAGAGACAAAAGGGTGAACTGAGACACCCTAAAAGCCTAAGCTTGAACACACTGAGAACCTCGCAGTGAGGCACTTTGGTTGGCTTGACCAAAAAGGGAGTTTAACCCAACGCTCCTAGCTCCGATCCGGTGCCTGGACACCTACATATATATATAGACAGTCAGCTAAAGCCCAGTGAATAACATATGCGTAAAAAGGGTAAGAATGAATGTCCTTTCGGTATTTAAAATAGTCAATTATAGCAGTATATCAGTCATAGCAGTCATATGTGGTACATCCCATAGCAAAACAATACAGTAGGTCTTAACAGACCGAACAGTCAGTTGATGGCCATCATATTAGTAAACAGTAGTGGTTCCAACATGGGAACCGACAGAGATCTCTGTAACAGTAGCAATAACAGTACAGTAACAGTAAATTGCTATGGATGCCACGAATACAGTTCGCAAATAGGACAAGCATTCATTCAGTAAGAAAAATCATTTCGGAAAGCAGTACAGTTGATCATTCAAAAAAATTCATGATTGAATATATCTTTACAACATTGTTACTCACAGAGTTCTGGGTTACAGATAGGCTAGTGAGCTTCCTCGAATGCCAACCCCACACAGTTACAGGATGAACACACACTAAGTTGCACATTTGGGAAACAATGACTTAGTCTCTATCTTGACTCGGTGTGGTTCTACATCAATATCCTCATTAAGATGCCTTAAACAAGGTCTAGGAATGTCTAGGATGAAATGAGGATACAAAGATGTATTTAAAAACACTTTTCAAATTTTTGCTGAAACAGGGTTCCCGCTCGAGCATGGCTTTCTCCGCTCGAGTGGACATGCAGACAAAAGAGCCTCGCTCGAGCGTGACTTTCCTCGCTCGAGCGGATTGCAAAAGTACTGGATGCATGAAATTCACGCTCGACGGGCGCTCGACCCCCGCTCGAGCATGAGACACAAGTCCTTGCTCGAACGTGCATTCCCTCGCTCGAGCGGACTGTAAACACATGCAAAGTACTGGATACACGCATTTCACGCTCGAGCGTTACTTTCCCCGCTCGAGCGGGCTGTATGTACTCAGATTGTACGCTCGAGCGTGGAGTTCTACGCTCGAGCGTGGGTCCAAAATCTGGAATTTCCAGATTGAACCTCCAAGCTCAAATTCAACTTTTAAAGCATCAAATCCTATCTTTTTGGGCTAATTCTCTGGAAAACACTTTAAAACTCATAATATAACATGTTTCAAAGATCAATTTACAAAACTAA
This sequence comes from Camellia japonica, assembly GCA_030407325.1. Classification (NCBI taxonomy): domain Eukaryota; kingdom Viridiplantae; phylum Streptophyta; class Magnoliopsida; order Ericales; family Theaceae; genus Camellia; species Camellia japonica. Next base: position 12,410,422 of record JAPPVO010000029.1, read on the forward strand.
AGCTCAAAGGTAGCTCCAATAAAACACAATTTCAACAAATTTCAAGAACATGATGAACATATGACATGCAAGTGTTCAATTGAAATCAAAGCTTCAAATACTTGTTCAAATGAGTCAATTCCTTCAAAAACATGATGAATTCATGAACTATAACCCAAATATGGACATGCATGTGAGGATTCCATCAAAACAACCTCAAAATTCAAGAATGTAAACATGCATGCATGATACAAGCTCACTATTCCACATTTTAAGCCATAACTTGGCTCTAGACTTCAACATTCTTCTAAATCATGCAAGAACCAACTCAACTCATAAACAAGAAGGTAAAAGCTCTACCTTAAGTCGTCAAGTTCAAGAAGGGAAGCTCAACTTTTGTAATTATTCTCCAAATCTTCTAGGCCTCCAAGTCAAATCTCAATTGAAGCCATGTTTTCTTCTCACTCACTCTTTCCTACGGCTTTGGGTCTTGAATAATGGCTGAAGAGGTGCTAATGCATAAGAGTCAACTAAATGGTCCTAGAATTGTCCACCAAGTGGTAATTTGGTTAATAAGCCCACTAATGTAATTTAACATTATTAAATCCAATTTAATCGTACCAAATCAAATTTCAATTAAATCTACCATAAAATCACATAAATTCTAATAATCATGAAACACTAATCAGTTCCGGATTTGGCCGCCGATAAGGCCTTCAATTTGCAGTTTAAAACATAAAATATGAACAGATAAATTAACAGTCAAACAGATAGAAATGCATTTAAACTAATATACTTCAATCAATCAGTCAGAATTTCAGTCAATCAATCACTTAACATGCTTAATCATAGATTAGCACTAATCAGTGGTATTATCAGTAAACAGTGGTTAGGGTTGTCACAAATTGCCTGTAATTCTTCTTGAGATATACTATATGCTTCTTAAGATATTTCTTGACTAATAATATTAGTCATCATGAAGATTTGTGCTTCATCTGAACTTTTTTTTCATCACTAGAAATTTCGTATAAGATTTCTTCTTCATCAGAAATTTCTTCGCCATATATTATTTCAAAATCTTGTTCTTCAAGAACTTTGATCATTTTTTTGACACTTTTTCCCTTTTTTGGGCATTCTAGTGACCTTCTTTGTTACAAATATAACATTTATAAGTTTTCTTTTTTGAAACACTTGTTACTTTCTTTTTTCGAATATACTTTTTCTTTTTTGAAAAAATTTTATTCTTTTTCCAAGATTTCCATTTATATTTTCTTTATTTTTTGGAAAATCATTTTCGTTTAGGAAATGTATTACAACCAATTTTTCAATTTTCTTTTAAAATTTTATCACAACATTTTTGACCATATTGTGAGTTAGAAATTTGATTTTTTATTTATTTTTTCGCCTTTGCTTCTAGACACCGATCTGCTATCAATCTTAGAACATAATTAATGCGAAAACCAAGATTATCATATTCTTCTTTCCTCATTTTTTTGAGAAAATCAGGATATGTTTTAATACATAACTCATCCTATGGATTAGAGTTTATGAAAAAATTGATCTAGCCAGGGTTGATTTGCCGGTGGATCAATAAGATAATAATATTTTTTAAAAGTTTGAACATAGTCTTCAAAAAGACAAATATTACATAGTTCTAATTTAGTCAAAATATAATTTGCATCTGCTTGCAAATTAGTATCTCCTGCAAAATCACATAAATTTTCTTTTATGATTTTTGCAAATTCAGCTAAAATTGTGTCAAGTGTGAGAAAATTTGTCAACAAAGCCGTTTTTTGACTTTTTCCAATTTCAAATTTTTCCCACTGTCTTAACCATTGCAACACATCTCCCTGTAGAGTTGCCGCAATATAATCAAGGAATTTTTCCTTTGACCAACTATTTTTATAATTGGTAATAATGATGGACAAGGATTGTGCCCAATCATCAATTGCTTGTTCTTGATCCTTAAATGGAAAATGAGACAAGTCTAAATAAGTACAACTTTGAGTTATTAGATACTTATGATTATTATTCTTTTTAGATATTACTGGTTCAGGTGTAGGATTTGAGGTACTTCCAATGTTAGTATTATTTTTAACTTCATTTGTTTGAATAAAGTCAAAATTTTCTCAATCTCCCCATGTGCCAAATAATTTGTCATCATCATTAGTCGACATATTAATATCATAATTGAAGTGTTGTAAAAGGATTTCATGTTTTAGATAAATTTCTCTTATCTGGTCTAGTAGCCTATTTCTTTCATCAATATCTAAATCTGGATCTTTATATAATTTTCTCCAATAATCTAATATTTCAACAATATTTTCATATTCAATCCTATTATAGGTATGGGTTTGAAGTACCATAATATCTTCTGTACCATAAAATAGCCTAGCAATGTAATTATCTCATGGATTATTCATTTCATCATTGTTTATGAAGGATATAGTTTCTAATTTTGTCACCAAATTGTTTATTTGGTTTTTTCCTTCTTTGTTTAAGTCAATAATTATTATAGAACCCAAATTGTCTATTTTAGATTCTATGGACTCAACTTTAGTTTCTAGATAATTTTGATTTATTTTTTGATTTTTATCTAATTTAGAAAACCAAGAACACATAATATCCGTAATATTATTTAAACTAGAACACACACTATTTATATTTGCAGACTCTTTAGTAATATGCAAATTATGGTTATATTTATTATTAACATTATTTTTTATATTTCCAAAACATATTATATCTTCAGGGTTAATTGTTATTATAGATTGTTATTGGTACCCAAGACCCTCCTAGTGTATTTATCCAGTGCCTAAAATCTCTCTTTATGATCTTAAAGACTTAATTATGGCTAATAATCAAAAGATCTTAATGAGTATATGAATTTTGATATACACTAAGCATATATGTTTTACAACAACTACAAATGAAACAAATAATTATGAAGATATAAAATATAAAGGATATACAACTAAAAACTTTGACGAAATTTTTTTTTTTTTTTTAATAACAATAAGCACATCATACACACATATATATCGAAATTTATACATAGATAGAAATACTTACATAGCTTGATCTTACTTTCAAAAACTCTTCACCAAACTCTGATACCAATTACAAAAAAAAAAAATGAACTTCTTACTATTTTTATTATGGAGTTATGGAATTATGATGGAGAAGTTAGAGACGAAGTTTGAAGTATGACGGAGAAAATTTACATTGTATATTTTGTTTGCTTCAAAATCAATTTAGAGACTACAATTTATGTATACAAACAAAAAAGTCATCAGACCTAACCGTAGACTCTTTTAATTTTCCAAAGGCTAGAAGAGAAAAAATCTAACATAATAAATACATTAGATATAAAAAGTCCAAGCAACAATAATGACAAAGACTTTTGTAGTTCATATCTTCTACAGTTCTTTACGGATTAAATTGTTTAAATTAAAATTATAAAGATCAAAATAAAATTTGAGTAAAACTATAAAAGTAAAAAGTGTAATTAATCCAAAAACTTTAATAAATAAATCTAAAAAAGAAAAGAGTAATTTTAACAATACGTAAATGGCATGGTATGAAATGGCATTGGCATGGATAAGTAATACAGTATTGTTACAATGCTACTAATTTACATTAAATTTTTTGTGAATAAATACATATCCCTTATGAGAAACACGAGTTTGTAGCAATATATTCTTTGTAACAACCGCCTTACAACATATGCCAATCTTGAGCTGAAAATTCAAAAATTTCCAACAAGAACGCAAGAGTTTTTACAGAGCAACTGGTCTCAACTGAGCTTGAGCGCCCTAGAAGGCTCGATATCTCAGCCGAAGTGGCGCTCACCTGGCACACCTATAAACTACTATCACAGTCAAATTTAGCACTAAAATACAAGAGAGCAAAGGAGAGAGGCTTACACTATATTAACAAGGATATATGAGCTCAATGCACTTCTACATGCCCTAAGAGGCCCGGTTAAAAACTCGGCACCTCAAAGTAGTGGCAGCAAATTTCAACGTTACATATCATTTGCACATACCTTCACTCAGTCATAAATGGCTCGGGCGCCTTTTCCCGGCGTCTGTTCTCAATCGCTTTACGGGTTTTGCCCAACCCACCATCCCACTACCGCTGTTCACCGGTTGAGGAGGTGGGTTAGCCCACCCTTGTTGATGGGTAGACTGTTGACTCAATCTTGTCTCCTTTGGGATTGAACCGGGACCCGGACTTCTAGTGCTACGGCCAATGGTAGGGGGTGATACGGGCCCACCTGGTCCGTTCCCGGGCTTCACCGCTGACTTTTCCCGGTCTTTCCTCTTCTTTTTGCAGATAACAAGCTCCCCCGGATGAGTTAACAATCGAGGATCATCCTGCTGACCCTGCTCCCTCGTGCTGCTGCTGCTTCCAATCCTCGAACGGGCTTCACCGCTGGAAATGGGCCCTCGAGACGGTGGCTTCTGGGGAGGAGTTGCATCGGGCTCCACCTCGTTTATCATTTTGTGACGCTTGCTTTGGCCTGCAACTGCCTGTCTTGAAGGAGGAGCAGAGGTAGAGGTAGCTACTGGGCCAGAGAAAGAGAGGGCATTTCTAGCTTCTCGAAAATCCGTGTCCGGGAATGCAATCTTTAAGATATCAAAAAAAAGATCGTGCACCTTCCTTGCTTCAGATCTCACCTGTTCATCATAATTGTAAAGTTCTTTCAAAAACTTAAAATATCTCACAAAATTGAGAGAGAGGAATGCAACTCTTGTGACTTTCTTTCTAGGTAAACTGGGGAGTTGGTGCTAAAATCAGTCTTAGCAGAGAAATCTGGAAGTTTCATATATTGACATAAAGGGGAAAAAAAACACAAAAAACAACAACTAGGTAAATTGGTCAATTTAGATTCAAGAGGAAAATGACTGGTTTGAAAAACAACTTTAGGGAAGATATACTTCAAGTTAAAACTTTTCTCGGTTATAGTGCTAAACTGCACATTTTCCTAGAAAATGCGCGGTTTTACTTCACACAATGGGGGGAAACAAAGGAAATTTTGGTATCTAAAATTTGAATTTTACAACTTGTTAAAATATACAAGCTAGAAAAACTTTAGCTGCTGAAATCTCAGATTTCACTTCACTCATGAGGATATTCTTAATGATTTATACAAATGCCACTCTGGAGCTTAGTTGCATAAGGCGTGGATGCGGACAGAGGAGCGAAGGCACATAGAAGAGTCTAAAGTTGGGAGCGCCTGGGAGTGCCAATGTATTTTATATATAAATTATATTGTAAGCAATATTATTGTTACTTGGTTGCAATATTTATGTTAAATGTCTGCATTATTCTAGTATGAGTAAATTCTCATTACAAAGGTAACAATTCATCACCAATAACATTTTTTTAAACTCCTCAACCCTCACAAACCCAAATTGAAATATCTACAGAAAAATCTTAATCTTTTAATTCCCAAGACAAAAGCCAAAATCTAAGATTAAAATTTGTTCTCTACAGAATTAAATTTGCCTTAGTAGCTTTCATTTTATTTCTTTTGAGGTTCATATCATATGTTCGAGTGGTCCCATCCTTATTGGAACAGGAACAAGGTTCAGACAAGATCCTCACTCTAAACGCATAATCACAGTTCTAAAGCAAAAACTCATTAATCACAGTTCTAAAGCAAAAACATCACTTCCAATAAGTGTTTTCTATGACTAAGCTCCGGAGGTTTACTTTCTTAAAAAAAAAAAAAAAGAAGTTCCAGAGGTTTCAGTATATGCACATCAAATTAAATGCCTAAGCAAAAGCACATTTCATGCATTTATTTTCTCCGACGAGGCATATAAATTAACCCATTACAAAAATGACTACTAAAAGTCATTCTTCTTTGATTTTTTCCCACCCACATTCTTAAAAACGTTATGAAGGAAAGAAGCAAAATAATCTTAAGCAATGAAGTGTACATTAACAAAAGCAACCATACCTCATGCGAGAATCCAAAATACTGCATTGCACTCTTCAACATAAACTGCACATCAAACACAAGCTCGATCACTCCATTATACTCAAACCTCTCAACACGCTGATCAATCTTTCGCAAATCCAAAAGACTATTTGCAGCTCCACTCAGGTGACCAGAATTTTCAATCCTCTTCCACAAATCTGTAAGCAGAGGAACAATTTGAGGACCTTCCTTATCTATTCTCCTCCGGAGCTTGCTAATTACATTCTTGCACTGCAAAAGTAAATAATTTCATGTTATTTCATGATAATCTTTTGCAGCCAATAGAAACAAAAAATGAAAAGGCAAGATAAAAGGAAAGGAAAGAAGCTAAAGGGAAGAAGTTCTGATATGCAAGTTACAACACTACCAAAATGTATCCCAACCCCTTTTTTAAAACTATGCTTAGAAGTTAGAATATAACACAGTATCATCAATACAGTACTGAGTACACAGTCAAGTTACTACAATTCAAGTTGTGTCATAAAAAGCTGTATTATGAAAGACAACATTCAAGCTTATTTTTATATAAATATGAAAACATAGTACTCAGTACATACTTTTTGGAAAAACAGTGATGCTTATAGAGATAACATGGTACAACCCAATGTTTTGGAAAATGCATTCCGAAATCATTACAAAACGGTGAATTTAACAATCACAATTTTCCCCCATAAGTTTTATTAAATTTTTCCCTCAAGGCAAAAAAATAAAATATAATTAACAAAAATCTAGAGAGTAGAGTTATTGCATGACAATGTAAAAAAGTGGGCCATTATGCTTCTAGAATTTTGCGTTAAAAGATTAATTTGAAGAATACTAAACTATATTTTATTAGATGTCTAATTATTAAAAGAAAATTGCTTTCATATTTAATAGTACCTTACATTCTAGTATTGTGATCTACCCAACGTTACCCCTATCATCATGTGATATACCACATTTTGTTCCCGTTTCTAGTACCAAAACGATCCGCATTAAAGGTATCATAACAAAAAATTAGTAAGTGCCAATCATTAGTCACTTTCAAATCCAGAACAACACCACAATGCAAGGGCAGGGAGTCTAGTAATACATACCCTTCTTTGAATGACATCAGACATCTTGCTGACACCAATTGAAGTTCCACTAGTGTTCAAAACTTTACCATCCCAATTTTCCCTCGAGTGTTCGGCGGCATCTTCCAAGGGAGCAGGTGCAGAATTCAATCTGCCAGATTTCAAAGAAGCATGTACCTTTGATGTATTTGCAATTCTCCTTGACGGTAAATTTTGCCTACTTTTCGAGGATGAATCACTTTGATCATGCTTTAAGGCATTGGACTCTGCAAGCTTTTTGGGTTCAGAGTCATTCCTCAACTGTGGTTCATATTTATGGCCCACTTGGAATGGCAACTGAGATAAGTCTCCACGATGGAGAGATGGCTTTTCATTGGGGTACTTCTCTTCTGACCTTTCTGCAGTGTAACGTGGCCGAAGCCGAATGCTACGTTTTCGTTTTATTTTGGGTTGCAAAACCTGTTCATCTTCACCTTCTTCACGATCTTGAATCCAACTTCCTGACTGCTGGAGGTCCACATGAGAATCTCCAGACATAGCTATTTCACCTTCCTCTAATTCATCAGTCTGGCATAATTTGTCGCAAGAAAAATTAATCAGCTAGCAAAAACTGACTTCAACGATAAAGCATTAATATAGAATGAGATTAAATATACCAGTCTTTTCGAAAGAGAACTTGGCCTGGCATCTAATGCCGAAAGTGACCCAAACTTCTGAGACGATATAGAAGGCGAGGCCACCCTCTGTGTCAATCTTTGACCGTCTGCGGATGATCCTGATGAACCAGCTTCTTCAACAGTATGATTTTGTCTAGTGCTTTCAGCAGCTCTGGCATACTCATACCCAACAGCACCAACTGGACCATCTTCTTCTGACTGATCTTTATTTGCTGGAAGTGCCTCAACAGCGCCAATAAATTCTTCCTCTTCAAACTCATTAATCTCTCCCTCTTCTTCCTGGGCTGAATATCCATTCCTCTCTTCAGAACTAGCTTCAGAGAACTCCCCATTTTCGTCATCCACCTCCGTGTAAATAGGGAATTTTTTCCCCTTAGGTCGTCCCCTCTTTTTCTCAGTTAAATCAGAAGCCATTTCACCTGATTCAACACCAATACTGCCACCTAGCAAGGTGTTCTTTGATGGCTTTTTTGATAGATTAGCAATAGTAGCATCTACTTCTCTTGTACCGGCTCGAAGCCATTTAGGCACCTGGTCATACTTCATCATCTCCTCCGTCCAGTCAAGTTCTTCATCCATTTGATCAAAGAGCTCTACTTCTTCTTCACTTCTAGCAATCATGCGATTTACCTGTTGCAGTGAGGGGACATCATGGACTGTTTCTTGATATCTTTCCTCGTCATGCAACAATGTCTCGAGGGTCAAACGCCTCTCTTCATGTGTTGTCCTCTGGTCAAAACGTCCAGCATTAATAACCTCATCAGCCATGTCAATCTTATACTGTTGGATGTTCTTCCGTATGAGGCTCTCAATAGATCCCATATATCGATCCTTACCCGCAAGATCATCCTCTGAATCAACTACGCCACCACTTTTAAATTCATCCTCTTTCTGATGGCTTGAGATTTTATCAACCACTGCTTCCATATAGATAACTTTCACTTCTCTTTTCTGTCCGATGCGGTGGGCTCTAGCAACTGCTTGTTCCTCATTTTTTGGGTTCGGATCAGGATCATATATGATGACAGTGTCAGCAGTCTGAAGATTTAAACCCCGTCCAGCAGCACGAATGCTAAGCAAGAAGATAAAGCAGTCAGTGTCGGGGCTATTAAATTCCACAATAGCCGATTCACGGTCTTCTAAGCTAGTTGTTCCATCAATTCTTCTGTACACAAGTCGCCGCCACTGCAGATATTCCTCCAACAAGTCAAGAAGTTTTGTCATTGTACTAAAGAGCAATACTCTGTGTCCTGTTCTCTGAAGCTTTATGAGAATCCTATCCAGAACCCACAATTTCCCACACGATCTAACAAGAAAATCCTTGGACAAATCATTAAAATAAGGGTAATTAAGCAAGGGATGATTGCAAGTTTTCCGGAGCTCCATGCATCTATTATTCAGAGGTTTATATGTTTTAGCCTGGTAAATAGAACTTTTTTGAACCTTGCGCTTCTCATCTTCTGGATCCACTCGAATAGTACCGGTATATTTAATCCAATCATAAATGGCACCCTGAATAGCTGACATCCTACATCTTAAAACAATGGAAACCTACAACCAAATAGTGCTGTTAGAAACAATCCAACATTAAATGACTTGATCAAATACAACTGTTATGATAGCATACCTTGGGTGGAAGTGAGCCTTCCACATCTTCAACACGACGTCGGAGCATAAAAGGCTCCAGAATTTGATGAAGCCGGTGGATAATGATAACTTTCTTCTCAGTCTCAAGCCAGTCATCTTCTGCATTATGTGTGGGAGCTTCTTTTTGAAAGGGTTTCGAAAACCAATCATGAAATGCTTTGCGGTTATCAAAAACTTCAGGAAGGAGTAGATTTAGAAGCGACCAGAGTTCTTTGAGATCATTCTGCAAAGAAAAAAAACAACAGAATTAACTAGATGGTTTTATTTGGTCTATCAGTCGTAGTTTTATGCTCAAGTTCTCAATATTGAGAATATGTTTCTTGTTATCAAATTTCAGTATGCAATAAGTCATATCTAAGAATTATAAATTCACAGAGCCATTAAAAATAATAATTTCATTTGTCCACTTTTTTTGAGAAAATAAACACAATCTTTGAATAAATCGCCGTCCAGTCTCTATTTTAGCAGTAATAAATGTTTCCATATTAGCTTTCTCCAAATTTCAGACAAAATTCAAATCAATCCTAAAATCTTACTTTTCTTTTGGTCATATAATTGAAGGTTTATTAGTAACAAAAGACATAAATGTGACAACAGAGGCATGTGTAGATATCTGTCAGACTGTCACAATCCAACTGCTGCAACTTATGACAATTTCTCCATTTTGGAACAGATTCCTTTAATCAAATTTACTTTGATTGCTAAGATTAGGCTTAGCTCACTTCAATTTTATTGAGCTTAGCCCTTAAGACTTACTTTAGATCAGCACACTTGTATTACATACAATTTTTCGACATTAATATCAATGCATATATAATCCATCTTATGAACATACAGGAAAACTATCTAAGCATGCTTTGCTAGTCGTCAAATAAAAGTAATTGATTGTCTTCAAGCCAAACCAATTAATGACATCAAAAAGGTCACCTCTAGATTAGCCCCAGGATCAAAACCCAACTTAGCTCAAACATTCCATCAGATAGTTTTAAGTTTAGGAAGGAAACACAACCCTTTTTTTTTTGGATAAGGAATGACAATCAGGCTCAACATGTTAAGGAACTATACCAAATTGCAGGGAAAAACAAGCTTGGGAGGAATGAACATAACCAAGAAGCCTGCAAACTTATAAAAGCAAAGCTAACTACTAACATTGCAGACTACATGAACTAGTTGGGCTTTTGAAAGAGATATACACGCATATGTTCATGCATACACATTTAAATGGATGCCATGTGACTGCACTGTCTGTGACGCACTCTTAACAAACCTGAAGAGGGGTCCCCGTGAGAAGAAGGCGCCTCTGGCAACGATATCTATCAAGATCTCGAGATAGAACTGATTCCCTGTCCTTCATGCGTTGTGCTTCATCAATTATAATATATTTCCAATCGACTTTTGAAAGCTTTGAACGGTCGTACATGATGAACTCGTAAGTTGTCACAAGTACATTAAATTTCATGGCACAAACCTCCTAGACAAAAGAGGGGCAAAAATCTCAGCAACATGTCAAAATCTCAAAAAAGTAAAAATAAAGTACACTGAACAACTTACTTGAGAAAACAACTTTGACCGTTGATCCTTCACACCAACATAAAAAATGCAGGACGCAGATGGTAACCAATTATGTAACTCACTCTGGAAAATTAAATGTGTCAGTCATATTACAAAATGGGGGAATAATACTCGTAACCGTGAAAGAAAACGTTAACTGACCTTCCAGTTCACCAAAACAGCATTTGGAACAATAATAAGATGTGGGCCATAGTTTCCTTTGAACTCCATCAGATAAGCAATCAAGGCCATCACCTGCACAAGCAAAGAAGACAGTAAAAAAGGTGTATCATTAGGCCTCATATCAGACAATACTTACCACTTTTTAATTATCAAAACTAATAAACCTCACATGTATGATACAACAGCCCAAAGATAAGTTGCTCACAACCAAAAATACAAAATAGGGCCTCATCTTTGTTTTGGAGGGCAGCAGACAGACAAAAATATAAACCACTACATATGAGAGAGATTCACCTGTACAGTCTTCCCAAGACCCATCTCATCTGCCAAAATTCCATTTAATTTGTTGTTATACAAAGAGAGCATCCACTGCAATCCAACCTGCAAGATCCAGCACAATAATTAACTAAAAAGTCCTACTTGCATCAGAAGAAACAATAAAATAAATTTTTTTTTAAAAAAAAACAAGACTATTAATTATTTTAAATAAATGGAAAAAAATATATATATACAACCAAAGTAATTAACCTACAAGTTGATAATCTCGCAAGGTTCCAGCCCGTAGCATTGAAGGCTGCCTTATAACCCTTTCGCTGACAGCATGTGCAAGATTGTAATACCTGGCGACAACTATGAAGAATGAAAATCTGAGGGGGGGGTAATTCTTTTTTTTTTTTTTTCTTTTTTTAAAAATAAAGATGTGACACAGATCTTCAACCCAAATTAGAGAAAGTGTTACACGGTCTTGGGTAGAACTCACCCCAAAAGCTAGCTATTAAGGTGAGGGTGCCCTCACGTTTATATGCTTAATATTACTTTAGTACTCAGGCGATGTGGGATTTCGCTTCACACCCTCCCTCACGCCAAGCGTGCTTACTCGGCAGCACCTGCGGCGTGTAAGCCAAGGACACGCACCCTACCCATCCTTGAGTACTCTGGCTCTGATACCATGTTACACGGTCTTAGGTAGAACTAACCCCAAAAGTTAGCTATTAAGGTGAAGGTGCCCTCACGCTTATATGCTTAATATTATTTTAGTACTCAGGCGATGTGGGATTTCGCTTCACAGGAAGATATACATCGAGAAACACTGGTGAGATTTATTTATTTTTTGATAACCCACTCTGGTGACATATCTAGTCGTGACTACGCAAAATTATTAATACGAAAACAATTCTTGCATACACGACGAACAATTGGCATCTGTAACTAGCACAAAACTCCACACATGGAGCAAACAATTCCACTGACAACATACTCTCATTTTAATCTGCTTCTCAGTATCCTCTGGAATAATGAAATTAAAATCATCTCATCAGATTAATAGAAAACTCACTTGTTAACAGATGAACTTTCCTTAGGTGCATTCATTTCAGAGAAACGGTTTCTTATCGTTACTTCCTCTCCAGCACAAGCTGCTGCGGCTCTTACTTCTTCTTCAGAGAGACCCTTTTTTCAACAAATCAAAATATAAACAAATTAATGAAAGCACCAACTGCACAAGAGGCTCTGAGAAACTTAACTGGGATGTTAAATTATATGTCTAGGAGGAAAAAAGGGAGGGGGGAATCACAGAGACAGAGAGAGAGAGAATGAATGCCTGAATTCGTGCAGCAGCAGCAGCAGCATTTGCTGCTTCCTCAACCTCCTGCTGATTCTTTGCAGCCGTTATTTTACTTCCCAGTTTATGAAGATACTCTTCTGTCTGCGTTAAAAATGATGAGAGAACGGCATATCTCTCAGCAGCATCACCTGGCATGCTAGTCTGCTGCTCCAGCAACATTTCTCTATACCTCTCAACATCATTATTCTTCAATGCTTCCATCCTTCGATTCCGATCATCATCCTTCCTTTTTGAGAACTCCCTCAGCATTTTCTCATGATATTTTGCAACTCCCCTGTTACGGGCAGTTCGTGCATCACGGATGGCCCAATGAGCCTCAAGAAGCTTCTTACGCCACTGAAAAATGGATTTCAGTTGTTTCTCTCTCACTGCTTTCTGAGAGGCTTGTACTTGCCTAGTGAGCTCCATGCGTTGACGCTCACAAAGTCGAACAAACTTCCGATATGGCCTGTCGGGCATCGCCATTATCTCCTGTTGCTGTTGATCAACTTCATCCCTCAAGCGCGCCTGAAGATCCAAAAGTCGAAGTTTCCTCTCTTCAATTTGCAGCCGCAAAACAAGATCTGGCCTAATCCTTTTCCTCTCCAAGTTCACTGCTAGTAAACCACTGATTTTCCTTAAATTTTCTGCCCTTTTCTTGGTAAGCACTTCCATGCCTTCCTCAAGAAGCAGGTCCTTGACATCATAAGCCAATGTCAAATTATTGTTGTTCATTGTCATCATAGACCCAAATGAGTCGTGTTTACGAGTGAAAAAGGGGAAATCAAATAGTGGTCCATGATACTTCCTGGTAGAGCCAACATCTTTTGGCTGCGGAACATTGTTTGCCTGTACGGGTTTTTTAGCTTGAATTGAATCAGATACAGCAACCTGTGGTGCAACTGCCTTGCCCCTATCCATTGTTAAATCGCTTCTAATCGGAGTTTTCTCATTACTACGTTCAACTTCCTGTTCTGATTTAACAGGAAATATAGCAGCTTGCTGCTCTTCCTTTCCAGAAGGAAGCACTGGTATGGGCTCTTTTGTCACACTTGTCATACCTTGTGAATGAACTGTCAAGGCAGTTGCTTTCTCATCTCCTGAAAAAGCTTCCTCTTTTGAATTCTTCAGTCCACTAGATGATGCTACAACCTGCGGATCCTTCTCACTGGACTCTAATTGTCTCGCATGATCTTCTGCATTTTTTCCAGCAGATCTATCCTGATTACTTGTTCCAGCAGGGACAACCACCTGCTGCGGCTGTGTTTCAAGGGGTGGTGGAGCAATAGCTCGAAGTAGTTCTTGTGGAAGAGTTCCATCACCTTTCTGTCAATAAGAAAAAAGAAAGTATCCTCCCATTAGCATTTCAACAGTAAGTCTAACAAGCTTTGTGAGCATGGTTATCAAAATCACATTCCAAGACATAGAATCGTACGATCCTATGATCCTAAATTGCCAAAACGATCCAAATCATTGTAGACCCGGTGTTAAAGCAGGATCGCAAGTAGGATCATAGTAGGATCGTTAGGTTTGTGATTTTCACCTTATTTTTTATGTACATCATCCTTATTTTTATTTTTAGCTTATTTTTAATAGAAAGTAGAATCTTATGATTCTTGATTTAATCCATGAGACCCTCTCACTGATCTTAAATAGGATCCGGTTTTAACAAACATGTTGTGAGTGAGTACTTAGAACAAGTAATATAAGGTAGCCAACATGCATTAGTGTGTGTGTGTGTGTGTGTTGTGCATGTCTGGGAGGCTGGATGGAGCAGGATGGAGTTTGCAAACCTTCAGACGCCTAAATGCTAGTATTTGTGCTTTAAGAACATGCAGTTGCTGTTTGGTAAACCCTGTACGCGGTTGTTGCATCTGGGCCACCGCTCCACCTCGAGACGAAAAGGGATTTCCCGGACCCCCATCAATAGGTGAAGTTGCAGATTGTAGAGAAGAACGGCTCAATTGCTTGTTATACTGCATTTGCAAATTTTCTGGACCAGTTAACGTGCTTTTTGTGTGGAGTGAATGATCCACACCCTGGTTCAAGTTCACAGATGACTGGGGGGGATGAATCGGAGGCATTCCATTACCAAGCATCATTGTTTGTCTCGGAAGCACCTGGTTCTCTCTGCCATGAGCAGAGAACTGCTGCACCGGAATGTTGTTAGCATTGTTAGCTGTCGTAGCATTCAGAGTCGTGCCAAACTGGCCAGGTGCAACTGTCTGCCTAGCTTTAGTGGCGCCAGACTGTCCAGACACATCGCTCGAAGAATTTTGACGGGGAGAACTCTCGGTTGCAACTTGTGGAGAACCAACTCGCTGCTTTGGCATCGAGACAGGTGAAGAAGACTGTGCAACCATATTGTTTTCATTTGCCTTCTGCTGTGCAAGCATCCTAGACTGCATGAGTGGAATAAGCTGAGCCATCAAGTTGGCGTTTGCAGGAAGTGACAAATCAATATTCCGCTCAAGAGCCAAAGCCTGCATGTGTGCAGCCACTGCAAGCTGGCTATTTGCCATGCTTTGGATGTTTTGCTGAGCCTGTGGTGCTTGCATAGGTCTTACAACATTTCCCTGCATTAATTGGCCCATAGATGTCGACTGGGTTGGAGGTTTTGGATCACTCCTTTGATCGGAGACTGCCTGTTGTGCTTGCTCTGTCTGCTTCTCACCATGAGCAAAACGTTCAGGTGGTTTCTTGGATGATGATGTCTGGGCCTGATTAGCAGCTTGTATGGACATGAGCTCCTGCATCTTCAGATTACCCATCCTTGTCTCCTGATCCTTTCCCGATAGATGCCCCATCATCCCCATTTTTGCTTGCTGCTGAGATTGGATCCCCGGGTTCTGTTGGGTGGCATGGAATGCATATTGGAGGTAAGCCTGCTGCATTGGATTCAGCATTTGTTGCTCAATGCCTTGACTCCTATTTTGGCCGGGATCCCGAATGTGAGCAGCACTATGTTGTTGAGACAAATCAATTAACTTCCTGGACTGTTGAGGCAGTTGCATCATACCAGAAGATGATGCGAAATTGCCCCCTCCCAAGACTCCGTGGAGACCGCCAGCTTGGTAGGCTAGAATGGCTTCATTTCCTTCAGGTTTTCTAAGCAATTGTTGTTGCAATGACTACACCAACAACATTCAAGTCTAAATCTTGTGAGCACATAACTTGATGTACAACCCAAAAACATTAACACCAAGTGTTTAAATAATCTAGTAGGAAATCTTACACTCATTGCAATGACAATATATAGATTCCAAATCAATACACAACAATATAATGTAAGGTACATAAAGTAGTGGTAGACAAGAACTGGCTAGAAGTTGGAACACGTCAAAATTACCAGTTCATAACCACCAAAAGAATGATCAATTGACAGAGACCTATAAAACAATGAATAGGACTTGACAGAAATTCCAGTTCTAATAGAAGAAGAGTGACCAGCTATCAAGAGTAGAGAAACACCTTCCTACAAAAATAAATAAATAAATAGTAGAGAAACACAACTGGATCGCATCAAAGTACTCTTTTTTGCTCCAATGCATCTTTAATAGAGGCCATAAAAACATAGAAAAACAAGTTTAGAATTCAAGATAACATACTGAACAACTCAAAATGCTAAATAAATAAACATGGCAACTAAGATAAAAGAAATGTATATGATAATGTAAACAAGTATACTTGCAAATAATCTAGCCAAATGTGACGCAGTTGGAATCTATAGAAGCTCCAATGTTTCTTCAAAATTATTACTTAGCAAGGCTCATCACACCATGTTCAACCACAATTAAACTTTTGATCTTCAACAAACTAACCCCTCTAACCATATCATTAACTCATCAAGCTCAAATATGAGATATCCCATATTCATTACTGCTAACCTCACCAAATGTTCCAACCTCTACTCCTAATCTTCTTCTTTTTTCTTTTTCTTTTTCTTTTTTTTTTTTGGGATAAGCGTCCTAGTGAAAAATATATATAGTAACAAGCACAAAACAAGAAAAAAAAAACATGGTAGCCCACTATTATATAAGACAAGACCCTCATGTAAGCCTGTCAAGAACAGGCCAAAAAGTAGGAAGCTGGCATGTAAAAATAGATGACAAGTCTTGATAGCAAGAGTTAAGCAACTCAGAGTTTATGTTACTATCAATTACCTTTTTCTTCTAAATTATGCTTAGTTTAGCTACTCGAGCAGCTAAATTGATAAGTTCAAATTCACATCAAAATGTTCTAATCAAGTCCACTAATTGACAATTCCAAAAAGTAGCTAACTTGAAATATAGAAAACCAAATTAAACCAAGTGAACAACATATCAATTTATTCACTCCATTAATTACTCAATTCAGTACAACCCGCTATAGAAAACAATTCCAATTTAAGAACCCATTTGTAAATTCAATCAATAAACATGAATTAAACGATTTCTAACAACGCTAACCTGTCTCTGCTGTTGTTGCTGATGCTGTTGTTGTTGTTGCTGCTGCTGCTGCTGTTGTTTTGAATCAAACCCTAAATGCGGTGCCGATACGGCCGACGACGAAGACGACGGCGATGCCGAAGAAGAAGAAGGTCCCATCGCCGCTGTGTTCCGGCCACCATGTCCCTGTTGGGTCCCACCTCCCGATTGCATACAAAATTACTCTGACACAACCCACACAAAACTGGAAAAATTGATTTCTCCAACCGCCTAATCCCTCCAAAATTCACGCGGTTTCTTACAATCCGATGTCGTTTAAAGCCCTTCCGCACTCCGATCCCAACGTTCGAATAACGCCTCACTATCTCTCTCTCCCTCTCTCTCTCTCTCTCTCTCTCTCTCTAAAAAGCGATAAGTTTGCTGAACATAGAAGTGGGGGCTTGTTTTTGGCTCGACCAATGGAAGATCGATCTTGTGACCGGCGAGCCCCGAAGTTGCCGGAATCGATTGATTCCACTCTCTCTCTCTTCTCTCACACACTCTCTCTCTCTCCACTCTCAATTTCACAAAATTTGCATTACAGTCAAACCCTAAACCGCTATTTTAAGAGTTTTTTTTTATTTTTTCATTTTTTCTCACACTATATTATTATTAGACTGTGCATTTCTTGAATTAATTAGGAACTGTATTTCTTGAATTAATTATGAACTGTATTTAAGTGGAGCATATATATATGTTTTTACAGTAATGATTCAGGCCTTACAAAATATCACTATCACAACTCTCACTCACTTGTAATTGGTCCAAATAAAAAAGAAAAAAATAATAATACAAACACATTATTGGTACACATCACTGTAGAGGTGGTGAATGTGTCACCAAAAGAGGATCCCAAACATTATTGTATATTTTCATGATATGTAAATTTATTTTTGTGTTTTGCGCAATTCTTTCTCGGTGTCAAAATTACATCCAAAAACAATTATTTATAATGTAATTATTTTCCACTGCTTCATATATTTATGATTTTCCCACTTAGGGGTTATTTGGAGTGTCCTAAATAAATGTACTTTTTGTCTTTTTAGACTAAAAAGTTGAGGAAAAAATATGGATGTTTAGGTTAACTTTTTGACTTTTTATGGAAAAATATATATTAAAAAATTGTATAAATTAGTGTGTAGGGGAAAATTATAATTGGGAGTTGTGCAGCCGTAATTTTTAACTTTTGGTGAATAGTATTAACTTTTTAACTTTTTGAGTAACTTTTTGACCTTTTATGAACTTGTCAAACTAGGCCTTAATTATCCATAAGGCCCACGTTTTTCATTTTACCACTCAATCATAAATTTGAAGGTTTTGTTTAGTTTAACTTTTTTTTAAACAATTTTTTATTTATTTTTAGTAATTTTTAATTTTTTTTTTTACTTTTTAAATATATTAAAAATATATGCAAATGAAATAAATGAAATTTGTCCAATATCAATTTTTTAAAAACTAAAATAGAATATTAAGTGTAGTTTTTTTCGGAGCTAAAAACTAATAAGAAAGTAAGTGCTAAAGTATTAAGTTAAAGGCCTTTTCTTAAGTGTGCAATTGCACACCATGTGCCACTTACACAAAAAATGTAAGTGTAAGGTGTAAGTATAAGTATAAGGTGTAGGTGTAAGTGTAAGGTGTAAGATGTAAGTGGGTTGCATATGGTGTGCAACCTCAAAAAAGGTATAAGTGTAAGGTTTAATTTTTCACAAAAAGTGTAAGTGTAAGGTGTAAGTGTAAAGTGTAAGTTGCACACCATAACCAAACCCTAAGTTAAAAAACCTAAATTAACTAAATAATTTGACGCATATTTTTAAAAGAAAATAGATTATAAATAATTTTATAAGTTATACCAAATATGACCTTTAGCCCATCAGTTAAACATACAAATGTTTCTATTTTGGATTAGGTGAAAATTGTAGAAGTCAATCTGGATGAGTTGATAAATTAGAAGATAAATTAATATTTGTCAATAATTGTCTTGACGTAATTATAATTTTTTTTTATATTATTTATAACTTTCATTCACTTCATGCTAACTCTGAGGTAAAGACTTCGTAACTGTGGTTAGAAATCATGAAATTTGACATTGAAAGTTGTGATATTTACGATGGAGCCCCGAATTCATGTAGTGTTGAAAATCTAAAATGGGAACCAACTTTGAATCGGGAATAAAGTTACAACGTAGGCAACCCTTTTGTACACTCCATGTGCTCTATTCCTTATTCTTCGAGTTGGATTTTTTTCCAAATTTAAACTTAAATATGATTGTCATGTTTGTTAGACTTTTCACGAGTTTTTTTTTGAGGATTCACATTATTTTTTTTTAATAAGACTCTCAGGTATATTATTTATAAAAAAATAATAATAATTTAATAATCATACCATTTTAGTTTTATTGTTTTTGTTTTCTAAAAAACAAACATATTTATTTTTATGAAAATGACCTTATTTGGGGGAAAAAAAAATTTCCATAGCTCCCCTTTTGTCTTTTCCTTCCTCTCTCTCTTCAAGGACCACTTTTTTTCTCATCACCTTCGGCTTTACTTCTCATTCTTTCACGCCATCGCTACCCATTACTCTTCTTTTCTTCTATCCCTCTTGATCTTACACCTTTGTTCTTTGCAAGAGTAAAGAATGGTCACACGGATGGCGTCTTTATGAGAGTGGTTTGTACCAAAAGGTGGCGATCAGTGGCGGAGTTAGGAATTTAATATAGGAGGCACCCATTAATTACAATCTCAAAATTTTTCTTTCCCAATCAATGACAATAACATAATAACCATTTTTCGAGTTAATGTTGAACATTAAAAATTAATATCCATTACAAAAAGTTTTAAATTTTAAACTTTTACAATTGACCTCGACGAGTTTTTATCTTTTGAAATCTTTCCATAATAGTATCATTGTCAATGTCATCAAAAATATCTCTCTCAATGTAGACAACCAAGCTATCATTCATCCATTCATCACCCATTCGGTTCCGCAACCGATTCTTCACAATATTCATAACTGAAAATACCCTCTCAACAGTAACAGTTACAACAGGTAAGATTAATACTAAAGTCAAGAACAAATACACCAATGGATATACTTTATCTCTTCTAGTCTCTACCATTTTCTTAGCAAGATCGGCAATTCCATTCAATATTGAGAACTCACTACTGGATAGCATGTCAATAATATATGTATCAAATTAATCATTAAAAGTACCATGACCTCCACTGAAGAAAATTATTTGGGATAAAATTCGACAAGATGAATTAACTTTTTCCTGTCAAAACTAGAGAAAGAGTTAGATGGATTCAAACATGCTACACAAAGTAACAACTCATTGTTCGACTCAGTGAAACGAGTATTTAGTTCTTGAACTTGTATATCCAAAACAGTATAGAACAACTCAGTGCGATAGTGATGTAAGTTTGTAATTTCTTGAGCATTGCACATTTTTCTTCCTCGAGCTACAAACATATCTTCTATTTGGGGAACATCAATTTCATGCTTTTCATAAAAAGACAAAATATCATCAAGTAAAGATATCCACCCACTCTCCCTCATCTTTGGGAGCCGAACTGCAGAAATTTCAACTAAATTCATCGCATTAACAATATCTTAATATTTCCTTTTGTAGTGCTTGCAACAACTCACTTGTAATAGCCAATATCGTTTTCATCAAATGAAGGTTGAATACAAACTCAAATGATTGAATTGAGTCCAACAATACATTTGCTTCTGCTCATTGTTCATAATTTGAACCATCCTCCGAAATCATTTCAAGCACATCAATCACTGTTGAAAACATACTAGCCAAGCTGACTAAAATACTATAGTGTGAACCCCAATGTATAACACTAGCACGTTTAAGATTAGTTTCTTAATTTAAGCCTTACCCACTAGATAGCTCTCCAGTATTAAGTGTGTTAGCAACTTTTGCAGCTTGCTTCTCCATAACAATATCTCGGCGTTTACATGATGCTCCAACAACATTCACCACATTAGAAACCAAAGTGAAAAGTAAAGCAATTTAATTATGATTCTTTGCCACGGCTACAAATGCCAATTGCAATTGATGAGCAAAACAATGAACATAATATGTACAAGGATTCTCTTTCAGTATAAGTGTTTTAAGACCATTGAACTCACCTTGCATATTACTAGCCCATCATATCCTTGACCCCGCAATATGGAAATATTCAATCCAAGTCTAGAGAATAAATTTTCCATAGCTTGTTTAAGTGACAAAACATTCGTATTAGCAACATGCTTAATACCAAAAAATCGCTCAATCACTTGGCCTTTTTTCTCAACATATCGTATTACAACTGCCATTTGCTCCTTGATTAATATGTCACGGGCTTCATTAATCAAAATAGAAAAAAAGTGCATCACCAAGATCTCTAATAATCACATTGATAGTTTCAAATGCGGCCATATTTACAATGTCTTTTTGAATATTAAGAGATGTCAACTTAAAATTTTGTGGAGTGTTACCCAAAAGATAATCTAAGAGGAGGGGTGAATTAGGTTTTTACAAATAAAAATAATAATATCCTAATAAAAATTATGACTAGCACAATAGACAAATATAGTTAATGAAATAGAAATAATTAAAATAAGTATTCTAACAACTATGTCAGTTAATGATTTTAGCACAGTGAAAATGTGAAATATAGCTCTGGCAATTTAAACAAAATAAAGAGATAAGGGAAAGAGAGGCAAACAAATTTATAGTGGTTCGGTTTCAACTCGGCCTACGTCCACTCCTCAAGTTTCACTTGAGATTTTCCACTATACTCTAACTTCACAGGGTGCTAGTAACCTTTTCACAGATGGAGCAATCATCCATAGATTTTACACAGACTTTCTAAGTCAAGAACACTGAGTGTACTACACTCTTACAAGGTTGAAAAGAAAGTGTTTTTGCTTTCATAGAAAGCTATAAGAATTATCTCTCAAAGATAGATATAAAAATGAAACTCTGGTTTTTCTATAAACCTCACACAAGAAAGATGGGCTTAAAGCTATACGTCTTAGTGTATAATTTCTGAAAAATGATGTAAACAAAAAATTGAAGAACACTTCTCACAGAATTTTTCATAGAATAGATGTGAGTGATTATAAATCAAAGAATATTTTCTTATTTTTTTGTCACTTGTTTACATTAAAGGCTTTGGTATATATAATGAAACTTATAACCGTTTATAGCCGTTGTATTCATTTGAATTTATAGCAATTTATAGCCATTTTATTCATTTGAATATATTTCACTCCATCATTACTAATTGAATATCTTCCACTCTATCAATACTAATTTGAATATCTTCCACTTGAACCTTTTGGCGTGCTGCTGTGCTGGGTTGTTTAAACCTTTGTTTTGAGCTGTTTGAACCTCTGGTTTGGGCATTATTTTTGGGTTGAAATGAACTCCTGATTTAAGCAAATATTAAATACATTCAAAGAATATTTAGGATAAAAGTTTAGGTGAGAAATAACGGGACAAAATAAATTTTGATTTTATTTTTCTCTTTCAAATAAATTAAAACATAATTTAAATAAATCATCAAAATAAATTTTAGATTCTATTAAAACATAATTAAATAAATTATTAAAATAAATTTGGATTCTATTTTCCTTTTTTCAAATAAATTAAAATATAATTAAATAAATTATCAAAATAAATCTTGGATTCTATTTTTCTCTTTCAAATAAATTAAAACATAATTAAATAAATCATCAAAATAAATATTGATTCTATTTTTCTCTTTCAAATAAATCATCAAAATAAATTTTGATTCTATTTTTCTCTTCCAAATAAATTAAAAACATAATTAAATAAATCATCAAAATAAATAAGTCTAATATGAAGCATTGCTCAATGTAACCACTTTGACATCTTCATTATGATCAGTATGAAACTTGAGAAGTTCAAGAAAATTTCCTTGGTTACTTGAATTTTTAGATTCATCATGCCCTCGAAACACAAGTCCTTGTCTTAGAAGAAATTTAACACAATCAATCGGTGAATTCAAACAGGTTCGATACTCAATTCCAGCATGATCAGATTGTTTAAAAAAATCATTTCAATATGTTAGTTTTGGTTTAACAAGTCTTGGCATTTACTCGAAACTTGATTACGAGCACTATTGGAACCTTCAACATGAGTCTGAATTTTTTCTTTTTTCTTCCAATTTGAGAAACCCTCACCAACAAAAGAATTACCACTAGCTTGATCTCTAATATCGGGTTTGAAAAGATAACAATATAAACAAAATACTGCATCTTTTGCTACATTATACTCTAACCAATTAGGAAATTCACTAAATCAAGACTGATTAAATCGCCGAAATTTTTGTCCAAATAATTTTTGTGGAAAATTATGATCACGAGGTTAACAAGGACTTTTTTGTAGATATGCCCTACGAATTTAGTTTCGATCATTAGCATTATAGTCCATAATCTGAGGCCGTAGGCCTAGATCTGCAGGAAGGCCTATTAAGTTGATTTTTATGCGACTTTGTTTTGCAGAAGAATAATTATCATCTTTTTATTGAGAAATAGATGATTGCAACTTTGATTTTCCTTTGAAATATTTCTCTATGACTGTTTGGAAAAACTAAAAATCAAAATAAAAATTCATAATCAAAATCTCAAACCTCCCACAAATCAAAATCTCCAATTTTAATACAAATCAAAAAATTTAAATTAGCACAAATCACAACAAATCAAAAATTTTAATCTTAACACAAATTATAACAAATCAAAATTCCTAATTTAAATATTAATCACTGCAAATTAATATTTTTAATTTTAGTACAAATCAAATCCCTAATTTTAGCACAAACAACAACAAACCAAAATCTCTAATTTTAATATAAATCACCACCAATTAAGATTCATAATTTTAGTATATCAAAATATCTTATTTTAACATAAATAATAACAAATCAAAAAATTTTACAAATCAAAACTTAACAAATAATTATAAATTAATACTCATAATTTTTATTTAAAAATAAAAAAAATAAAATAAAGTTACCTATAAACAATGAAGAGAAGATACTAAGGTTGTAGTGTGGTCCCAAATCTGTGTTGTGTGATCATAATTTGGTGAATCGTGAGTCGGTAAATTGTAAAGCAACAAAGGGAGACAAAGAAAATACGAAGATACTTCACAAGTACTGTGAATAAATAAAGAATTTCATACACTTTTAAGGTTTTATAGTTTTAATCTCGCTGTAATTGGAGTTGTGTGCACTCACCTAAAAAAAAGTTGTGTCAGTATTTAATTGGGATTGAGATTGGGATTCCAAAAAAAAAAATAAAATAAAATATACAAACGTGGTGTGTCGTGCGTGTGGTGTGTGTTTGTGTGTCAGTGGGTTAGTGGGTTTGAAATTGTGTATTAAGAGGCAGACCACATTTAAAAAAAAAAAATTCAAAAGTTAGGGGGCACGTGACCCCCTGAGCTCAACGTCCCTCCGCCCCTGGTGGCAACAATGGCGATTGGGTAATGGAATGGCATTGAGCTAGGAAAAAGGCAAGTGTAAGTAGAGATGGATTGGGGAGGAATTTTTGGGATCGGCAAGAAAGGTGTCCACCAAAGCTAGTGGGGACAAGATGAGCTTTTCGTCAAAAGTTTTAGTCGTTAGGAGAGAAAAGGAAGACAAATGGGAAGCATTGAAATAAAATTTTTATTTTTCATTTTTTTGGATCCCAAAATAATGTTTTTTTGGGACACTACGTGATGCATTATAAGGGGACTATTGTACAGGATCCGGATTCGCGAAGACAACAGATGATTGAAATTAATTTTCTGGTTAAATAATATTTTTTTAATTATTATTGTATATCATTTTATTTAAAATCATATATTCTAATTCTTTTATTTTTATCCCTTCCATTGGTTGAGTTTTTAAAAAAAATTTAAAAACCATTTTTTATGAAAAAAAATTATGCTTTTCTCTTTTGACTAGAAAATAATTTTTTAAAATTTTAAATGCATATATTTTAGTGTTAATTAAAGGTATACAGTGTACATAGTGCCGTTTTGGGAGCATAACAAAAAGTCACGTTTTTGGACAAAATATCCAAAAACGTAAGTGTCAAAAACGCAACAAAATTGGTTTGGGAAGTGCCAAAAACGCAAGTGTAAAATTACAAATTAGGGCCTATGACAAAAAAATAAAAAAAATAAATCTCTTATGTTGGGTAAGGATATTTTGATCATTTTAATTTGATTTGACACCATAAATAAATATTAAACTAAAAAGTAAAAAGTTAATTTTTTACCAACTTCCCAAAAAACTTGGTAAAAAGTCAAAAACCAACTTCCCAAAACACACCATAATCTTAATTTTACTTTGTTTCTTTTTGAAGAAAATTTTAAAAAAGAAAAAAAATCCGACCTGCCGGATTCGAACCAGCGACCTAAGGATTACAGCAGATAGCCAACTACAGTCCTCCGCTCTACCAACTGAGCTAAGGTCGGTTTCTGGCTTTTATCTTTCAATAAATAAATATTAATAAGTAAATTACACTTTCAATCTTTTCAGTTTGATCTAAATTCCACTTTAATTTTGATGAAAATACACTGTTTGGATATATTAATCTATTGCGATACTTCATTGTATTATCTCCTTGTTTTTATTTTATTGAAGTTTCTTCCTATCATTACTCCAAAATTAAGGAGGTGGGCAAAGTGGGGTTGAGGCAAAGAAACCCATTTCCCACAAGGGGCGGAAATGATAGAACAACAAAATATTTCATTATGGATTGGGGTGAGGATAGATGAGATATTGATATTCAAGGATCGTTTTAGGATGAGGATATATAGAGTATTGATATTTGAGGATTACTAAAGTAAGGATGAACGGAATAGTTATAGTCAAGAATTGATAACAAGAATCAAGTTTAGGAGTGAAGACATGTTTGATTGGACAAACTGGATAGAGGGGAGTAGAATCTATCGAATTTGAATATTGAGACTGTGAATCCCTGGACTATTTGGTTGGATTTGATGTGTATCCCGTATTTGTTTTCTCATGAGATTAGATGTCTAAAAAGGACTATTTTTAGTGAATTCAATATTTGGTTCAGACTATTTGGTTGGATTTGATGTGTATTCCGTATTTGTTTTCTCATGGGATTAGATGTCTAAAAAAGACTATTTTTAGTGAATCCAATATTTGGTTGGACGAACGGGATAGGATAAATGAGCAAAAGACTATTTTACTCTTTTTTCAATTGTTTATTAAGTAATAGCAATATTAAACATATCTTTAATATTTTAATTATTTTTAACTAGATTAAATAAAAATTTATTTTATTTTATTTTTTACACAATTAAATAAATTAATTTTTTTAAAATAAAATATCAATAAAAATATATGTTATTTTTTAATTAAAATTTTAAATAAATTTATTTTTAGAAAATAATAATTAAATAATGAAATTAAATAAAACATCTATTAAATTTAAATAATGAAATTAAATAAAATATAAACAAAAATCTTAAAATAAAATATCTATAAAAAATTATTTTAAAAAATTAAATACATAAAACGTCAATAAAAAGTTAAATAAAATATTTTATTTTTAAATTGAGACATTTAAATTTTATTAAATTTTACTAAATATGATACAAAATTAAATAGTAGAGGGTCAAAATGGTCATTTCACTACCTAATCTCAACAATAAATAATCTCATAAAAATTGTCCCACGCCCCCCGGATAGTATAATCTCACATATGGAGGATAAGGAGTTCGGTCGGATTCCATGTCCGTCGGACTAAAAAAAAAAACAAACGCCAGATAAAAATATTCTCTCGGATTACAATCCGAACAGTAAATAATCCCCAATCAAGGATCCCCCAATCAAGGATCGGGGATGGGAACTGAGGTGACAATTAAGGATCAAGAATGAAGTCTGCAAAATTCAGTCCCCCCAAAACCCCACACGTACACACGTTGCCATCCCTATTGAAAAGTCATTTTGTTCATTTTTCTAATGTATTTCTTCATGCATATTTTTTTTTTCTCTAGCAAATTATTTTCCTGTGTTTGAAGCTAATATTTTGCTCTATCCATGTTCAAAACTATAGCTTGTGATATGGTTTTGTTGGTAAAGCTAAAGTGTTTTTGGGAATCAGTTTTCATGCTTTGATGCTTTTCTAGGTGGAAAATAAATAAATAAAACTGTAATTATATCAGTAGGACAAGTAAATTCCGAGACAACAAATTACTGATGCAATTAACATTATCCAACAACATAACTCTTCCAATCTAAAAAATAAAAATAAAAAACAACATAACTCCCAAAACATGAAAGCATTTTACAAGTGAAACTGAAAACTTCGTGTAAGTTCAACACATTTAATCACATCATTACAAGATATGTGACGTGGGCATTTTTCAGATCTTAGATTGGTGCTTAATCGACGGAAACTGGTTGCATGTTTTCGGCCTCTTTCCTCAGCTCTTGAAACAGGACAGACGACAAGTACCGCTCTCCGAAGCTTGGATGAACGGTCTGATCACATTCAAAAAAAATTACAAATTTTGCCAAGGATTAATAGTTAAACCAAATTATTCATCAAAGAAAATGAACCGGTATGCTTTTTGCTTCTACAATCAGTACCAGTAAATGATTCTAGACATTACCAAATGTTTTTTTTTTCTTTTTTTTTCCCTTCTCTTTTCGAATTCTAACTCCTACTAGATATAATTAAAGGCTTTTATAAACAAGTCATATTTCATTATAGAATAAGGAAGCAAAGTTGGATTAAATAATCCCTTATTTTTTTCAAACTTCCTTACTCGGTATAACTAATCTCAAGGGAGCCTTTTATCCCGTATACAAGCGATTATTTTGTGCCAAGGGAGGTAGGGGTGGGCGCGGGTCGGTTGCGGCCACGGAATCTTCAATCCGCCATCGGTCCGCCAGATTGGCGGATTGGAGAAAATCAATCCGCATCCGTCCGCCAATCCGGCAGATGTGGATTGAGCGGATTGGCGGTTTGGCGGATGGATGCGAATCGGTTTGGCGGTTTAAAATTTTATAAATTTTCAACATAATTCAACTTATGCACTTCCTCAAAAAAAGAAGAAGAAGAAAGTATTACAGTCAATGACTTAAAAAAATATTACAATCACTGCATGCCTCATCCAAAGCAAGAAAGTTTGAAACTTTAGAATATCACAATCACAGCATGCCTCATCCACATAAAGTATTACAATCTGTAGTTCTTAAAATATAAAAACAATTCAAACCACCAAAACTATAAATAGAGGAGTAGTAGAGATTGTATGTCTCTGTATTGTTACATCTATATCTATTTTTGAAAATAAAACCAACCAATATATATCATATTTTCTATTTATTATTTTTAGAGATAGATTTAAAAACCCAAAAATATAGATAAATAATACGTTTATTTTTTTCAATTCAAAAAAGATATTCAAGTTGAAAACTTTTTTTCAACAGAATATTTAAACTTTTTTTTAATTGAAAACACAAACAGAATATTTAAACAAACTGAAAACACAAAGTCTTATAAATTACTAAGGATGCTCGCGGTTTGGCGGTTCGGTTGCGGCCAAAGGAATCTCAAATCCGTCATCCATCCGCCAGATTGGCGGATTGAAAAAAATCAATCCGCAACCGTCCGCTCGTCATCACGCATCCGTCCAAAATGCAGCGAATTGGTTTGGTTCGGTCGGTTTTGGCGGATCGGTATATCCGCTGCTCACCCCTAAAGGGAGGGGTAGGACAGCTAATCCCAGGATAATATTTTTTCACCAAATTACTAAAACGCCTCCGTGGAGAAGTTGTTCCGGAACAACTTATTCAGCTTAATCATATCAGTGGATCAAACATAGCTAAGGGTATCAGTTAACAAAGTACTAAATGATTGTACATTTGTCAAAAATATCTAGAGCCAAGATGTTCATACCACAATAAGTTTGCCTTTGTTCTCTGGCCTTCTTGCAAGTCTAAGTGCTGCAACTGTGTTAGCCCCTGATGATATCCCCACCTACATGATCAAGTTCATGACATGTATTCACCCAAAAGTTCATGACATGTAGTTAAAAATTACATCAAACAAGAAAATTGTAGCCATTTCTGCAACAAATTTAATTTCAATTTCTGCTCAGAACGCCAACAATTTCATTAAATCTATCATCGTTAGGTTTAACATGAAAAACAAAAAAAATAAAAAATAAAAAAATTGGTTCATTTAATGAACGACAACTAACAAAGTCAAATCCTTCCATGTCCATGTCTAAAACAATCTAAGCTATGATTATCATATCATTTGGGTTTTCTGTTTTTATTTTTTTGAAAGACATGACACTTGTTTAGCAAACTTTTTTTGAAAACACCAAAAAATAATTTTCAGAAATAGTTTGCCAAACAAGTTTTTTCTATTTTTTAAAAAAAATAAAAACATGACCAAACAGCCTAGAGTTTAGAGCATCGTTTGAATTGTTACCATAAGTCCCTCCTTCAATGCTAACTGCCTAGCCATATTCACAGAATCTTCACTAGAAACCTACAACATAAAAAAAACCAAATTGATCAATAGAGTTGTAGTACGAGATAAACACAAAATGGGTCCGATCCTCATACATTTTTTATGGCAACGACAATCCAAATATATTGAAAAAATGCTTACCATCAGAACTTCTTCCATCACATCCATGTCCAATATATCTGGTTTGAATCCAACCCCGTTGCCAGTTATATGATGAGGGCCTGTATGCAACAATATTAGTCCTTGGTAATGATTATTTGGTTGCCGAGATAGTGGAGGACAGGAAAAGAAAGTTTTTATTTATTTATTTTTATGGAGCAAGCAAAAACTGCATACAAGAACATGAAAATTAACAAGGAATAGGATGCTTTACCTGGTTTACCTCCATTCAGTACGTTGCTTTCCTCAGGTTCAAGTCCATATATCTGTGCAATTATAAACAAATCTAAGGATATCTTATTTTATTATATAAAGCACACACTTTGTCAAGTGTATTTTTTTTTTTTTCCCGCTTCCAAAATACCCATAAAATTGGTAACTGCAAAACTCTACATCTCATAACTGATAAACCGCCCAAATGTTCAGATGTACAATTGCAAATGCATCTTGTCTGCACCCACTAGTAGTACACATATTTATAATCATAATAGCTTAAGAAGATGAAAGAGCATATCTTATTTCACCTTAACATTAGGATTTTGGGATTTGAGATATTGTCCAACTCCAGATACAGTGCCACCACTTCCAATTCCCATTATAAAGATGTCTACTTTCCCGCAAGTATCTTCCCATATCTCAGGACCAGTTGTCTCGAAATGCACCTGTTTTCCAACATATGATTACTTCATTGACTTATCTAATTGAGATGTGTTCATGAATAACATGATTGATTGGATCCCTGGGATTACAATCCAATTATTCATAAACAACACGATTTGTTTGCAGCCTTGGGATTACAAAGGCATATAAATGGTTACCTGTGTATTAGCGGGATTTGAAAATTGTTGAAGCATGAAAGCATCCGGTGTGGATTCAAGAAGCTCATAAGCTTTCTTAACAGTTCCTCCCATCCCCTTGGTTGGGTCGGTGACGATTAGATCAGCTCCAAATGCTCTCATAGTCACTCTTCTTTCCAAGCTCGTGTAAGAGGGCATGGTCAAAACCATCTTGTATCCTTTCATGGCCGCCATAAATGCCATGCTAATCCCCATGTTTCCCGATGTTGGCTCAATCAACACCGTCTAAAATAACCCAATTTCAAAAAAGTTAATTTTTTGAACTTATTTGGAGTTTTCTGAGTTGGAAAAAAAAAATGCTCACCTTTCCAGGAGTGATTAACCCTTTCTTTTCTGCATCGTTGATCATGGCGAATGCCGGTCTGGTGACATAACAAATGATCATGAATTCCAATATTATATATATCAAAACGAACAAGAGAGGACAAAGCTACTAACAAATTACCGATCTTTGATGCTTGCAGTGGGCTGCATCATCTCTTGCTTGACGGCAACATAGGCTCCACAACCTTCGGTAACTTTATTAAGAAATACAAGGGGAGTTCTCCCAATGAGCTGAAATGAGAGAAATGTTTCAGATCAATAAGAACAACACTCACTAAACTATCAGGCATGTTAATAAGATCTGACAATCCAATAAGTAATTTTAAATGTTTAATATACGACGATGAAACTAGTTAATGAGTATATGAAATCTATAAATGGAAGTACACCACAAGATGATGGTACACAAAACAATTTGAACATAAGTTACACATGTACATAGACAAAATGTAATGACAATATAAGATTTGCATAGAGCCCACAATATAAAGGAGGTAATTATAAATTTTCAAAATAAATTAAAGAATTAAAAGAATCAACCAATATTGAGAGCTAGACTTTTCTTTTTAAAAAAATAAATTTTGAAGAAGATTAGCTTTGAAGAGTAAACTCCAATCCTCGTAATCACTTACAAACCACATGTATCGATTAAGTTCGAGAGATACCAGATAGAGTATCTTTACAGTCTAAAGCATTTGATTTTGTTTTTGAAAAAACAACAAAAATTAATACGAAAAATTCACTTGACAAACTATTTTCATTTGACAAACTATTTCCGGAAATTTATTTTATTTTATTAAAACACTCCTTTCAAAAAACAACTTTGAAATATTTGTTTAAATTCTTAAAAACCATTTAACTTCAAACTAAAAACCAAAATGAAATTTGATTTTCTCCATATTTTTGATTTTGTGGTCTTTTCTTTGTACTAAAAACATTCACTTAACTTTATTTTAAGTTGAAAACTAAATAATCTATAAATAAAATCCAAAGAAAAAGATAATCAACTACTTATTAGTAATGGGTAAAATACAAATACACTATTGATGTTTATTTAAAATACGGATTATTCCTATGATTTTGAAAATTATAAATATCCTTCTAATCATAATTTTTTTATTTAACACTCATTTAGGAAGTTGGTTATTTTAGTAGGATATTTTAGTTTTTAGCTATTTTAGTAGGTTAAAATTTTTGTGTTTGGAAAGATGATTGAATTTTTTTTGTAGTTAGATATAATATTTGTGAGAGAAAAGTAAAATGATTACGAGTTTGATGTGACATTTTATTTTATTAACTATTTTAGTTTATTTTGTCTTTTTGTGAATTTTAACCCCAAAAAAAAAGCCAAAATCCCACTTGCCAAACAGGGCTTAATAAAAAAAATTAAAATTCCTCACTACTCCCCCATACAACAATAAAATTACATCAATTCTTAATTGAAATATATTTAAGACATTATTAAAAACGGTTAATTGACTTAACAATTTATTAATAAAAGAGTCATTTATTATACAATTAGAAATTTGAAATATAATTTTCAAAATTATTGAAGACAATTTATATTTTAAACAAATTTTAAATGTATTTGTAATTTACTCTTAAATAATTTTTAGCGCAAAAAAGATAAAATTCCAAAATTAATATATAAAAAATTAAATACATAAAAAATCATAAACCGCCGCAACACGTTTGGCCAGCAAAATTTCAGACCTTCTAAGGCCTTGGTGGGGCCTTCCACGAGACGTTACAAACGGTAACGGTGGTTGCATGGTTACAAGGATCTACATCCACTGAAGTGCAAGAGGTGAAATCTTGTCTACGAAATTATTTAGAATGAACTAAATAAATATATTTTTTAATTATTTATACACAAATATAAAAAAATAATATGATTTAAAACAAATAAAAAAATAAAAAATATGTTTATATAACACACCAAAAACAAGTTCCAAAAATGTGACTAACTAATTAAATTAGAAAAGTAGACAGGGAAAAGCCAATCGACCAATCCAAAAACGCTGCCTCGTGGATATTAGGGGTTGTTTGGGATGTTCTAAATAAATGTACTTTTTATCTTTTTGGACTAAAAAATTGAGGAAGAAAATATGGATGTTTGGGTTAACTTTTTGACTTTTTATGAAAAAATGTGTAATAAAAAATTGTAAAAATTGATTTATAGGGAAAAATTAGTATCGGGAGTTGTGCAGCCGTAATTGTTGACTTTTGGTGAATAGTGTTAACTTTTTAACTTTTTGAATAACTTTTTGACTTTTTAACTTTTTTGATACATGTCAAACTTGGCCTTAATGCCATAGGTCTCGTTTGGAAAGATATTTAATTTATTTTAGATTACATTATTTTTTTTTATTTTTTTACATATTTTTTTAAAAAAATTTAAAATTTAATTTTTAACTAATTTCTCAAAACAACCCATAATTACATTAGGGAACTCATGCATAATAAGGGGTTATTTGAGGTGTCCTAAATAAGTGTATTTTTTGACTAAAAAGTTGAGGAATAAAATATGGATGTTTGGGCTAACTTTTTGACTTTTTATGAAAAAAAATATGTATTAAAAAATTGTGTAAAGAAGTGTGTAGGAGAAAATATGTAGTACGCCGTATGGATGGGATCATTACAGTCGGCTTGGTGAATACATGAGAAAAGATTACCTCCTTTTCGGACTTTGATTGGACGGTGTTGTTCGGCCCGTAGGGGCTCACCACAGGTCCCATTTTTCTAATCGGAACCGTTCATTGTGTAGAACTCGTAGAATACTATATGCTTGTAAAAAATCACGTTAATTGGATATCGATAGCTATCTGATCGTGTTAGTTTTTTTTGTCAACTGTTAACTATAATACCATCCAATTTTTATACAAAACTGATTTGATCATGTAGTTAGCGATATCCAATACATGTGATTTTTTACAATCATATATTACTAGATGAGTTCTACATATTAATGGTTCAAATTATCAAAACGAGACCCATGGTGGGCCCCACAGGCTCAACTTTACCATTCAATTTAGTGAATGTACACATGTTATTATTATTATTATTATTATTTTCCTTTCATTGCATGTAGCTGACGTCAGTACGTTGATAGGTGGGAAAAGTTGAACTTTTATATTAATTTATCATTTAAATTAATATTTGTATATTATTTTTTTTATATTATTTTTTTGGTGAATAGTGATAACTTTTTAACATTTTTTTGTAATTTTTTGACTTTTTGACTTTTTTTTGAACTTGTCAAACCAGCCCTGTGCAATTCAAAAAAAATAATAATAATAATATAAGAATAATGATAAAGAAAAATACATGTATTTGTTATTGGGGCTGGCTTCCCGGGGTACTGTTGGAGTTATGGGAGCCTATCACGGATCCCATTTTGATAATTTGAACTGTTCAATATATAAAATTCATTGAGTACTATATGTCTGTATAAAATCACATTGATCGGATATCGATAGCTACGTGATCAAGTCAGTTTTGTATTAAAAAAATAGACGGTGAAAAAATAAACGATTAATAGAAATCTGATCCGATAAAATAGCTATTGATATCCGATCAACGTGATTTTTTCCAAGCATATAGTATTTGACGAGTTCTACACATTGAACAGTTCGGATTATTGAAACATGACCTATAATGAACCTCCACGGGCCCACTAATATCCTCCAATCCGATCATGAATTAAAGGAAAGCCGAGCCCTTTGTTATCTAGTAACAGTTTGCTTTGTCATGATTTTGGTTTTAAATTTTTTCCTTTTTTTTAACAGAAATATCAACTACATGGATATTTTAAAAAATTCAAAATATAAGATATAAATGTGTCAATATCATCAGCAGCTTCACTTTATATATTAAAATATATTTTAATTCAGTAGATATTTAAAAAATAATTACATATAATTGAAAAATTTTATAAACATTAATAATTGAATTCTTAAACTTTTTTTTTTATCAACTTGTAATAGTTTTATGAAAATATCACTGGGTTGTAATTTTCCTTTACATTTCCCACCACTTTATATGAATACATACTGTGAAATTATATAATTTTTGTGTTTACCAATAAGAAAAATAATTAAAAAAATTATCGATAGTGATAGGTAGCTCGAAACCGAGCGGCTCGAAATGGCTCGAATTCAAAAACGGCCTCGTTTTTTAGATGAAGGTGAAGCAGAACCAGAAGCAGTGGAGGGACTGGAAGGGGAGGAGGAGGAGGAGGAGGGACTGGAGGGGGCCCAACATTTGGGGTTGGAAGCGGGGGGCAGAGGCGAGGCAGAGCCGGCGATCACTGGTGCTGCGACGATCGGCAGCAGCGAGGCGACGGCGGTGGCGAGGCGAGCAGCGACGATCCTCTCTCTCTTTCTCCTCTGTTCTTCCTCCTCTCTTCTCTCCCTCTTTCTCCTCTGCTTCTTCCTCCTCTCTTCTTTCCCTCTTTCGAGCCAATTCGAGCCATTGGATTCGAGCTATGGCTCATTTCCGAAAAATTATTATTATTTCCTTACATGGTAAACAACTGGTGTAGCTCATAATTTATAAGAGTTGGAATTATAATTTCATAAGATCAAGTTAGATTAATATTTTAGATTTTATTATAAAAAAATAAAAAATTATTAAAATAACATATACTTAACCGAGACCGGAATTATCGCCAACGAAACACAATTTTTAAAAAACAAATAAAACAATGATAAACTGTCAGAACAAAAGTATGTACAGAGACATGTGTGGATACAGATTCATCTAAGAAAGTAATGATAAAACATCACTACTGATGAGTATTAAATAAATAAATAAAAGGAAAGAGAAATTATAAATGGAAATGAGTTCACGTCATAGCTGTGTTAGCGCGATAAAGTGGGTTTATATCCACTTGCACCTTCGGAAAAACACAATATTTTGGTAATGTTTCGACTTAATTTTTAAAACATGATTTGAATAAAAAAAAAATATAATAAATTTTTAAAATATATTTCAAAACTCAATTTTTTTATTCTTTCTCTTTCTTTTTTTAACATCAATAAATTAATCCATCACTTTTTTCTATCCTCTCTCTTCTATCACATTCTACAAATTAATCAATTAAATTTTCTCTCCCACTCATCTATTTAATTAAAAAAAATAAAAATTACAAGTCATTCTAAAACTATTTTTAAAATTCATAATTAAACAAATTTTTAACTTTCAATTTTTTTTCAAATTTTTTAAACAAATTTTTTTTTTTTTTTTTTTTTTTGAATATAACTCAAAATTGGTTTCAAAACAGAGCCTTTGATTATTTTTTTTATTTTTATTTTTGCAATTCCATCAAGAAGTAATTGAGAGAGAAAAAGGAGGGAGAGAGAGAGATTACTTGAGAGACTTCCTTTTTGATGTGAGTACCAGGGAGATCTTTGGGCAGATCTCTGATTCTTTGAACAAAAGATGGGTCATGAGAATCAACCATGGGTTGAGTTGAGACCCATCTGGAGCTTCTGATAAGATTACCAAGATTGCATGATGATGATGATATGGATCTTCTCTTGATGATGGTGCTTAAAGCAGCCATTAATGGAGATTTGGAGAGAGAGAGAGAGAGCCTTTAGTCTGCTTGGGTCCAGAGCCTCCTCTGTGTACTCTCTGTGTGTCTCTGTGGTTGAGTTAGAGAATACAAAACATGTGAGATCGTTTTATAGGAAAACTAGCGGCAGTTGATTTTTTGATTTTTTGATTTTTTTT
The DNA here is from genome assembly GCA_030407325.1 of Camellia japonica. Classification (NCBI taxonomy): domain Eukaryota; kingdom Viridiplantae; phylum Streptophyta; class Magnoliopsida; order Ericales; family Theaceae; genus Camellia; species Camellia japonica. Next base: position 12,447,182 of record JAPPVO010000029.1, read on the forward strand.
TTGACTATTTTAATTTGGGTTAAAAAGTTTAATTTGGCAAGAATTTTTTGATTTTTTTGACTTTTTTAATTTTTTTTTGTGAGAGAAGAGTGTAATGATTATGGATTGAATGTGATATTTTGTTTGTTGTAACTAAAATAGCCTATTTTATCTTTTGTGACTATTTTAACCACAAACCAACTTGCCACACACCACCTCATTTTAAAACAAAAAAATATATAATTGATACTAGTATGGTAAAACAATAATTTTAATTTTAATTTTAATTATTTATTTTAATAATATTGACACTATCGTTCTATAAAATTATTACTTAAATATTTACATATATTAATTTTAGTTAAATTATTTATATATTTTGATAATTTTAGTTCTATCGTATTATAAAAATGTAATTATTATATAATAATTTTGTATGATATATTAAATTATAAAATAGTAAAATAAATACTCATTTTGATATTAAAAATAATAATTAAATTAGAAAATAATTAGTAACATAAAATTAAAAGCAATTCTAATTATTTAATTTTTTTTTATATTCATTTGGAAAATAAAAATATGTAGAAATATAAATTATATAACATTTATTAAAAAAATTAAATATAATATGTTGTAGTTTTATTATCATATAATGATTTTATATGATATACGTATATTACAAATTATAATATTGTAAAATAAATACTCTTAATTAAATTAAAATATCAATTGTACAAAAAAAAAATTAATAACGACTAATTAAGAAATAATCACATAATAACATATAAATCCAAAAAGAAAAAAATAATAAAAACATTCAAACGATAGATACATCTCAGTGTGGAGTGATTAATCATCTGTAATATAATGTCAAAACATAAAAGAATTTATTGTTTAACAATTGAAAAAGTAACTCAAATAGTAAATCCAAACTTTAGAGGTTCCTTAAAAGTACTTGTGCAAGTTTTCCTCATGTGAGTTGTAATTATATAAAATAATGTAAGAAAGGAATATAATTTCATATATGAGAGGGAGATTTATGATCCGGAATTGGGCCGAGGCAACGGCCGAGAAGATTGGCAGCCGAGTGGATCATGGCACCGAAATGATCCCCGGTCCAAATAGAATTGGGCTACTGGGCCCTGGACTGGGCGAGTGTTGGGCTGGGTATGCGCCGCCCAGTCCGTATGTATGTTGCTCGGCTAAGGCGACGCTCGGTTGGACCGAGCTACGTGGATGGCATAGGCGAAGCCGGTCAGGTTGGACGGCGTCCCGAAAGGTGTCATCGACCGAGGTACTTGCCTGCTCGGTAGAAGGCCAACCACAGTCAAGCGGACTGACCAGCGCCCGGAAAGGCGCGGTCAGCCGGGATACCCAATTGCTCGGCAGGGAGGCCGGCAGCAGGCGTTGGTAAGACGTCTTTGGCTCGGCGGTGCCGAGGTGCCGCCTAGCCCGGTTCTCTTGATAAAAGCCAGTATAGTGCTAGGGCGTAAAAGCATAGCCCGGCCGTGGATAGAGCAGCCCGGCTGCCGGGCTTCAACAGAGAAGGCTGGCATTTGGGATTAGGTAATGTCCAGCATGGTGTGACCTGACAGAGGCATGGTTTGTGTGCTGACAGATGGGATAGCAGAGCCACGTGTAGAGAGGTCATTGGGAGTAGATATGAAGCGCAGAGAGGTATATAACCAGGTCGGCGCCACCCCTTACGGGGATGGACAATTTTTGTAAGTAAGACTTACACTCAAACTCTCTCCCTTCTCTCTAGTCATTTTTCCAGGTGTGTGGTTCTAACTTGAGCGTCGGAGGTGTTTTCCGGCCACACACCGCCGGGTAGCTCACCGCTTTTGCACTTTCAGGTGATCGGACAGCTGAGGGACTTGGAAGAAAGGAAGTGTGGGTAGCCGGAATATTTTCCCCCGCACAATATATAAAATCACTATAAAATTTAAACGACAAAATCATAATATAGAATAATATAAAATTAATAATGGGTATAGAATAATGCACGGAAAAAAAAAAGAAAAAGTTTAGCATTAAAAAAATCTTAATACCCTTGACAAAATTAAAAAGAAAAACGTGAAACGCAAAATTGATATTGAGTTTGTGGATTATCTCAATTTACCATGAAAAACATATGGAAAATAATTATTTGTCAAATAAAATCCATATAAAATGATTAAAGTTTGTATAATTTAAATTAAGTTTGAATTTATGTAGAACTCTATATGTAATTAATAAAATATGTTAACATGATTCTCTTAAAAAAAATAAATCCTTATAATATGTCACCTAAATATGAAAAAAAATATTACTTTCTTTTTTTGATTCATGCAGAAAATAAAGATCAACAAGAAGAGTTAACTGTTACAGAGCTGGGAACATCAGTCCCTACTAGAGCTAACAGTGCTCATATCAGTGATCAAAAAAGAGAATATGGAACTTGGGGGATCCTCTAGAAAGACAGTGTGTTCATGTTGGTTTACACCTAAGTTAGCCAGAGCATCAGCACTCTGATTAGCTTCTCGAGGGATGGCTTGCAATGAGCATTGGCAGCGCCGAAGGAGAAAGTGAGCATCCTCAATGAGTGCTCGGTAGGGAGAGCTTGCAGCAGATCCATCTCTAATCAACTCCATAGCTGTCTGAGAGTCGGTTTCAATGGCAATGTCGGTCAATCCCTTCTGCATGATGATGCACAGACCTCTGTAAATTCCCCATAGCTCGGATTCCAGGCTGGTGCAGTTTCCTAAGTAGCCGAGGTATCCCCACACCCAGGTTCCAGCTTCATCGCGGAGCAGCCCTCCAAATCCGGACTGGCCTGGGTCGCCTCTAGAGCTGCCATCCGTGTTTAGTTTGAGCTTACCTGCAATAGGACAAGACCATAACATTAGTTTGGGGTCTCTGAAATGTGGGTTCAGGAGGTCCTAGAAGGCCTCCTGAGTTGCCAAAGCTTGCTCAAGAATGTTGTTAACAGTGATATATGAAGGTGTAGAGAGGTTGTCAAACACTTCTTTGTTCCTTCCTTTCCAAATATGCCAGATTGTTGTCAGAAAAACAGTAGGCCACTGGATATTAAGCACCCTGTCCTTGCTTCTCATATTAACTTTGATCCAAGCTTGCAGAGAAGAGTGGTTGCTATGGTGCCACCAGTCGGGGCTTGTAAGGTGCAGCCACACTGCCTTAGCTTTAGAACAGTCCCGAAGCAGATGGGACATATCTTCTATACACATTTGGCATCTGGGGCAAAGCTCAGAGATTGAGAGCTGTCTGATGAGTCTCATTTGGTTAGTAAGGAGCCTCTCATGCAAAACAAGCCAGAGAAAAGTTTTGAGTTTATGAGGGGCCTTTAATTTCCAAAGCCACTGCCAACTGCCTTCCTCTCTGTCCTTATTTGAAATAGCAGTGTAGGCAGCTGCTGTTGTGAAGTGGCCACTAAGGGAGCCTTTCCAAAGAGGGATGTCACCAAAAGTTACATACCGTGGTCTATAGATGCTGAAGATTTCCTCGTGCACGGATTGGGGAATAAGATCTTGAATTGAGGTTAAGTCCCATTGTCCTTCTTCATTGATTATAGAACTAACTTTGGTTGTGTTATCAATGTGATCCCCTGGGTGAGTGATGCACAGAGGTTGGTCACCACACCACCAATCTGTCCATAAAGCTATGTTCTCCCCTGTGCCAACATTCCATTTTATATTCCTACTCAGAACCTCCTCATTCCTGATAATGCTTTTCCAAGTGTGTGATGCTCTTCTTTGGATGGGCCAGTTGGAGACTGAATGGTCCTTGAGGTATTTAGCTTTCAGAATTTTACACCAAAGCTCATCAGAGTTAGTAGCCAATTTCCACCCCAGCTTAGATAGGAGAGCTGAATTCTGGGCTCTAACTTGTCTGATACCAAGGCCCCCATTACGTTTAGATTTACAAACTTGCTTCCAGTTAACTAGATGAACCTTTTTCCTATCCTCTGTACTGCCCCAAAGAAAATTTCTATTCAGTTTATCAAATTGATCACAAACTCTTCTAGGAATTTCCATGGTTTGCATTAAGTGATTAGGCATGGAAGAGGTAACAGCCTTGACAAGAGTAACTCTGCCAGCAAGAGATAAGTTTTTGGCTTTCCAACCAGAAAGCTTTCTGGCCATGCGGTCAAGAATATCCTGTAAATGAGTTTTGCTAACTCTGGTGTGGAGGAGAGGAGTTCCCAGATATTTTCCTAGGTCAGCAGTGATGGATAAGCCACACAAATGGCTGAGAGAGAGAGCTGCCCTTCTAGGGATGTTAGGGGACAAGTACATTTTGGATTTATGAAAATTAATTTTTTGACCAGACATGTCACAAAACTCAGAAAGAACTTCCATAATGCAATTACAGTTACTTCTATTAGCTTTAGCAAAGAGGATCAAATCATCAGCAAAAAACAAGCGGGTGATGGGAGGGCTGTTATTAGATGCCTTGAGACCCTTCCATTTTCCACTCTCAGATTTAAGACGAATCATATTGGAGAGATTTTCCATGCAGAGGACAAACAAGTAAGGGGAGAGGGGATCCCCTTGCCTGAGGCCTCTCCCCACACTAATATTGGGTAAAGATTCCCCATTCCAAATGATAGCAGAGTTAACAGAAGTCACACAGTTCATGATGAGGGTAATCCAGTCCGGAGTAAGTTTGAATTCCTTAAGGGTATGGTGAATGAAATCCCAGGAAATACGGTCATAGGCTTTCTCAAGGTCGATTTTAAGGATCATACCACCAAGTTTACCTTTTTTACATCTAAGTGTATGAAGGATCTCTTGGGTGATGATAATATTATCAGTGGTGGTTCTGCCAGGGATAAAGCTGCTCTGATTGGGACTGATAAGGTCAGGGAGGAGGGGTCTGAGACGGTTGACAATGATTTTGGAAATGGCCTTATAGATGACATTACAAAGGCTGATAGGTCTAAATTGTTTTAAGGACTCGGGATTATCCAGCTTGGGTATAAGAGTGATGAGCGTTTCATTAATTTCTTTGGGGACCTTTTTTGAGTGAAAGCACTCTTGGATAAAATGGCAAACAGAAGGGCTAAGGGTACTCCAGTGTTTGTGATAGAAAATGGCTTGAAGACCATCTTTCACCGGGGCTTTGAAGGCTTTAATGTTTTTGATGGCTGTCCAAATTTCAGCACTAGACACAGGGACAAGGAGGCGATTATTATCTTCAGTGGTGAAACAGGTTCTAGCAATATGAAGCCAACTATCCACAGGGTGAGTTTCCTCATATTGGAAAAGTTGACTAAAATGATCCATGATGTGATTTTTGAGGTCATTAGTGTTCGAGATCCAATTACCATTATCATCTTTCAGCACATGAATTTTAAGCTTCCTACGCTTGGATAGGGTAGACAAGTGGAAAAATCTAGTGTTATTGTCACCCAAAGTGAGCCATTTATTTCTGGATTTTTGAAACCAAAGAATCTCCTCCTGAAAAAGGGTCGAATTAAATTGTTTGATGAGGTCTTTTTCCAGGATATGCAGGTTGTGAGAGAAGACCTGGGCTTGGTGTTTTTGGATACCTTCAATACGGGCCAACAGATTTCTTTTGCGTTTAAAGATGTTACCAAAAACTTCACGATTCCAGGTTCTAACATTTTGAGTAAAATTACTGATAGCTTCAAGGAGTTTAAAATCTTTATTTAACCAAGAGAGTTGAACAACTTCAGGGAAAGTAGGGTGACAAAGCCAGGCCGCTTCAAATCTAAAAGGCCTATTATGAGAGTTAGAGGGATGCATACCTTGAGTGTATACTAGCAGAGGAGAATGGTCTGAGTAGGTTCGTGGGAGGGTCCTCACAGTTCCTTCCGGAAAGAGGGCTCGCCATTGATCGTTACTCATAGCTCGATCTAGCCTTTCCATAGAATTAGCCAGGCCTTGACGGTTGTTGGTCCATGTGAGACGGGGACCGACACTGCCTAAATCAATGAGATTGCAATTATTGATCCTTTCCGTAAACCTCAGAGTCCTGTTCTGATTAGGGGTGTGAGTGAAGCTCCTCCTCTCGCTCTGATTAGCATAGTCATTGAAATCACCGGCTACAAGCCAAGGCTTGTTTAAGTTCCCTGCTGTAACTTCCAAATCCTCCCAAAGAGTCTCTCTCAGGGAGGGGTTAGGGCTGGCATACACCGCATTGAACACCCATTCCTCATAGTCCTCTTTATGAACCGTGGCTTGTATGTACTGATTAGTGACAGCAGATGCACGAACGTTAGCCTGGTCAGTGTCCCAGATTAACCAAATTCCACCTGATCTTCCCACTGGGTCAACAATGGTAGTTGCAGAGAACCCCATATTGCTGAAGAAATTTCCCATGGAACTGTACATGACTTTTGTTTCCAAGAGAACAATAATCCCAGGTTTGTGGGTTGTAAGGAGCTCACGCATGTTGCGTCGAAAGGTATTATTACCAGCCCCCCGGCAGTTCCAAATCAAGATTTTGAGCGAGTCCATGGATGGAAATAGTGGTAGAGGGTCAGCTGTAATACCTGGTAGGAGACTACGGATCCTACGGTGATCTTGGTCTATCGACCTCATTGATGCCATTTGCAGTGAGTGCAGTGGAGGTATGGCTGTGTTGCTCCACCCTGGTTCGATTCTCAGCTTTATTTGCTCGATCCACCAGATGATGTCTACTCGGTGAATTGCTTCTGTCCCTGATTCTAACAACAGCCCCAAGTTGTTGCCTTCCATCTTGTTGATTGTTGCTTCCGGGAGGTGCATTTCTTCTGCCATGTTGACTGTCCGGATCAGGAGGTTTTCTAGCTCTTGCTTTCCCTTCCCTGAGAGATATTGAATGATTTAAAGGGCAAGGAGTAGATGAGGGAGAGATGAGGCTGGCTTCAGTTATTACGTCCATTGGGATTTCTGAAGATATGTTAGCAGAGTCCTTGAGGGAAGTAGCTTCAGGCTCCAGAGTAGGAGTAGACTTTTCCTGAGAGTTGTCATTATCATTATGGGTAGGTGTGCACAAGGCTGGTTTTGCATGTGGGGTAGCAGATGGATAAGGTGATGTGTGTAGTGGGGGTAGGCCTGAGCTTGCAGGATGAGTGGGGGGCTTAACATGGTTAGTCTTATGGTTAACTGTGGGAGACTCTTGCCCAGAATGGGTCGAGCCATTGAGAGATGAGGAGGCCTCTTTGTCACAGCCCAATTTGGTGCTCCTATTACCTCGCCCAGAGCCCTCCTCCTGATAAGTAGAATTACCCAACTCAGCAAATCTATTTGGTTTTTGGCTAGGTCCACTATTCTGGGCCTTGCGAGTGGGTGTGGGCCGTCGGTTCCTTTTGGTAACTAACATCCATGGCCCAAAACCAGCCTCACTGTCCACTGAACGTTGCTGGCTGTCAGTCGTCTGTAAGTGTGCCGTTGCAAGGTTCTCTGAAACGGCTAGTCCAACACCGGCCGGCGTCGAGTTTGTGGCTTGAGGCACCTGTGACAAAGAAATCTGGGGCAAAGGGGTTTGTTTAGATCCATTTCAATGCAAACTCGAGCGTATTTGCCTCTGGTAGCCATGGCCGTTGTGAGGTCAATTTTGAGAGGCTTTCCAATCTGCTTAGCGATGGTGTATAAGACCTTCTCTTGGAAATACTCAATCGGAAGCTCCGGAAACCTTACCCAAACAGCTGTGGTGGTTTCAAAGGCTTCCGAGGCCTTAAAATCAGGCTCCCATTTCCGAATCGTAAGGTAATGGTCCATGATGACCCAGGGACCTCCCGTGTAGACATGGTTACAGTCGTCCTGGGAAGAAAATTTAAATAGAAAATAGTTGTTTCCCAAGTCTATGGCATCAAAGTCCTCCTGGGTTGCCCACAGGGTCTTCACCCTGTTACAAAGCAAACGGTACCCTATGCTTTTACCAAGAAGTCGAACAATGAGAGTATTGGTCCAAGGCTTCCTGATCTGCTGTAGAAGTTTCGTGGGTAGAGAAATTCTTGGTATGCTAGATGGCTCCGTGGACAAATCATTCTTAAGAATGTTGGTGTCCCCATCTTCGTCTTCCTCTTCATTATTAGAGAGTATGGTGTCAACGGCATCATCAAAGTAGAAATCGCTGCTTCTAGGTATTGCGAGGGCGTCTTTGAAAGATTTCGCCTTAGGTTGATTAGATCTAACCACTGCCGAAGGGGAGGGAAGATCCGAGACAGCTTCTGGAGGGTTAGAGGGGTTAGGTTCCGATGTGCTTCCAGCAGTGATCTCCATGTCCTGATCAAAAAAAAAAAAAAAAAAAAAAAAAAAAAAAAAAAAAAAAAGACTTTCAATAACATATATATGATATTGTATATGCAGGTCTATTTTGTTAACCGGATTAAAGTCAAATTTTTAGCATTTTGACTTTTTGTATTGTATTATCTCTTTTTTTTTTTTGCACACTTTTTTTAAAGAAAAATAAAAAATTTGACTTTTAAACATAATTACTAAAATAGGACTGAAGGGTATCAATTAGGGTGGACATATGTGGGGCCGGCCTTGATTTGGGTTGGATTGACACTACAACTTTGATTGGTGCACACAATTTTTGTGGCACTAATAGCACTAATTTCCATTTCAGGTAAACTGTTTTTTTTTTTTTTTTTTTTTTTGCCTTGTATTTTTTTTTTTATACCCGAAATGGAATTTTCGAGCTTTTCGGGGCAGAGCTTTTCGAGCTCCCCCGCTTTTCCCTTGACACTATATGATAAGAGATTTTGGGCTTGTTTGGTTTGTTTTTGGGAGAGTTATTTTTGAAAAAAAATTTGGGGAGAGAGTTTAGAAATTTTTTTGGTTTGTTTGGTTGTATATTTTGGGAGAGTTGTTTTTTTGGGAGTTTAGGATGATTTGATATTTTTTGGGAGTTTGGGATGATTTGAGTAGATGTGTGTGAGAGAAAAAGTAATTGAGAAGGAGAGAGGAGAGAGAAAAAGTGATTGATTGATGTGTAAGAGAGAAAAAGTGATTTTGGAAATTTTTTGAGAAAAACTCAAACCAAACCATTTTTTGAAATTTTTTTTCTAAAACACATCTCCCAAACTCAAACCAAACATACCCTTTATGTCTGTCAAGCACGACCCGACTTTAATATCAGGCTTTTACATCTGTTGTAGCATAGTTCAAAAAATAATTATAAATCTTAAATTCACTCATCGAGTTATATCTTAAATTTTTTTAAAAAAATTTATAATTAAATTCAATTACACATTATATTTATTGAATAAATATATTGACATCTTTATAAATTGAATTTTTTTTTTATATAAATTGAAGGATTTATTAAATAAATCCAATCACATATTACTACAAATGTGAGTTTGAACAAAATAAAAAAATATAATATAAATTCTAATAAAAAATATATATTATAATTAATTAATTAATTATCGGGACGGGCCGGGCTGGGATAGCTTGAAAGTATAAATCTCAAACTTAACTTATTAATATATCAGGTTGAAATATTAGCCCAGCCTAATCCTATACCTAAAATAATCTTCACAAATCTTAGAAAACTAAGTTTGGGCTGGACTGGCTAATGGACCAATGTCCCCGAATCAAGATCCTCTGCTTCATCTCCTTAACTTTCTACATGCTTTTCTGATATCTGATCAATTTGATTTTTTACAGGTATAATATACTCAACAAGTCTTAAAATATAAATGGTTCAAATCATCAAAATTTGACCGAAAAGTGGGCTCAATAACCTAGCAAATAGGGAGTTAAGGAGAGAGATGAATGAGGGGATCTTGTTTCGATGTCCCCTAGTATGAATGATGACACTTTTTTTTGGTGCTTATCATGGGCATTTTTTTATTTGTTTTTATTTATATTTTGATTATTTACACCAAATCTTATTAGTGAATATTATTTTACTATGAATTCCTATATTTTAATTCATTAATTTCAAAAAATCATACAACTTTGCCTTTTAGAAAAATGAAAGATGTATTTTTATAGTTGAAATGATCAAAATATACATATTCATAGATAAAGTAAAATGTTATTCATTAATAATTGAGGAAATCTTTATAATTAATCATTTTGATTTTTTAATAGTAAGTGCGTACATAGAATTAACAATAAGGGGTACTTACCAATTAGTCCTATTAACTAGACTTATTTACCTACAGGTCCTAACTAATAAATTTAACACTATAAAAATAAGAGAGTGATAAATTTATCACTAAAAATTTATTTATAAAAATAAGAGACTGATAAATTTATCACTATAAATTTATTCATAAAAATAAAAGACTGATAAATTTATCTTTATCACTTAATAAATTTATCAAAATAGGACTTAATGGGTAATAAGTCTCAAAGTAGGACCTATTGAGTAATAAATCTCCAAAATATGACCTATTCGTAGTTTACCCTAACAATAATTCTACTAACAAAAAAATTAGATTGATAAAAGAATCCTACAATATGATTGTATCACATTTGTTATGAAAAATAGACGAGAGTATAATTTTGAAAATAGATCATCCAATAATTTAAAAATATTATAATCTAATTATGCATCTACATTTGTCTGATTAATATGAAGTTTTAAAAGGCTGATTTTGTTGGAGTGTCTTATAATATGAACAATTTAGATCATCGATGTGAATTTCATTATTGGACTCCACAAAAGCTTAATGGCAGACAGACAAAGGGGTGACTTGCCACAATTTAAAGGCTAGAGAACAAAAGGAGACTTTGGTAAAGTACTGGCGTGCTAAGTGTAATTAACTCAAATATAAAAGATTAATTATCAAAATTAAAAGGAAAGGGTCAAAATGAAATTATACTAAAAATTCAAAGGTGTTGAGTAATTGATGTATGTGTCCAAGGTTTTTCAGTTTTTCATGATTTTTTTTTTTTTGGGGTAAATTACACTGAACACCCCTGATATTTCTGTTTAATACAGATTCTCCCTCACGTTTGAAAAATTACACTTGCCTATTTTTTGATTAAAATGATATTTGCCCCTTAATCTTTATACATATAAAATAATAAAATAATACTGATATTTTGTTTATGTTATTTCAAAAGAAATAACTCATATTCTTTGGTTTAATTCATATAAAAAATGATTTTTTTAAAAATATTTTCAATAATTTTATTTTTTATTTTTTAAATATACCTATTCTAGATATACTTAAGAATTATAATATTTTGTATTTTTTTAAAATTCACAAAATATTTATAAAAAAAACACACAAAAAATACAAAAAAATTTAGTAATACTGCAATAAATGCGAATGACGGTATTTGATAATACTGTAATAAATGTAGAAAGAAAAATAATAGTGGAAATAAAAATAAAAATTTATATTCATATAGAAAAAGTTATACAAAAAATATCATAAAAATATTGTGATAGTGATATTGTAAATATAAATCATGTTTATGGATGTTTTATTTCAAAGTGAAATGTCACAATTAAGCTACATCAATGTGTTTGAAAATTTTATATAAAATTTATGTTTGTATATTATCACTCAATAAGAATATGTTTAGATAGAATTTAATGATAGAAAGTTATAAAATATAGTCATGATAATAGAAAAAAAAAATGATAAGAAAAAAGATAAAATGATAATTTAGAAAATTTTAAGGCATGACATTAGCAATTTAAGAAATAATTTATAATGAGATTATAAACCTCAAAAAAAAAAAAAAAAAATTTCAAATATAAAGAAAAAACCTGAATTAAACAAAAACTTCAAGGGGTGCCAGTGTAATTTACCACTTTTTTTTCCGCAACATGTTTAAAATTCAAGTAGATGATGGCACGGAGATGCATGACATTGATTTTTTTTTTTGGGGATGTACCAATAAATCCCAAATTAATAACTTATGTACTGTTTAGTCCTAAAAGTTTTCTTATAGACTGAAAGGTCCCATTACAATGTTAATAACATCAGATACAATGTTAATAACATCAGAGTCATGTTACAAACATTAGATTTCAAACATCTAATGTTCATCAAATTTCAATAATGTTTGAAAATATAGGATGAAAAACATCTAATGTTCATCAGATTTCAATAAATTTTAAAATTATAGAATGAAACATCAGATCATTTACATCATTTACATCATACTGATGTAAAAATGGGACTAAATGGAGCATAAAAAATTTTTTAGGACTAAATAGTTCAACATTTCAAAAAGTAAGACTTATGGGTAAATTTTACTTTTTTTTTCTTCTCCGTTTTCTTTTCTTGGACTAGGAGATGCCGGACATTGCTTCAATTCTTTTTTCTTCTCTCTCTTTTTTATTTTTATTTTTTTTTAACTTTTTAACTTTTTTAGGTCATATCACTTACCTATTTTTTTACATAATTTTTTTAAAAAAAAAAGTCAAAAAAATTAAAAAAACAACTTTTTACTGTCTACCTTCCCAGTATACTATAGAATTTACATATCTTGCCACCTTATGTGCTGATACATAGAAACTCAAAACACTTACTTAAGAACAACATATCTTGAATCACTAAAGTCACCTCCCAATCCATCTAGCAAGATTGTTCAAAACTACTTACACCTTGCAGTCGGTAAAAATGAAGAGGCATTTGATGTCCCTGTTTGCAGCCCACTTTAGTAGCCTCCAGAGGTGCCCTGGCTTCGCAAGTAATGGTGAGTACATTGATTGATAAAAAAAGGTAGTGCATGCACCTTCGGCTGCTAAGAGTGGTCAAATTGTCAAAAGTGGTCCAATATATAAATAAATTAGTATTTTGGAGTATTGTTCAATATAGTAAATTCACGTGCACATAAAGCAAATACAGAAGCCTCTTTTGAGAATGAAATTAAAAGTAGTTTTTTAAATTTTAATTTCTTTTGAGTCACATTATTTTTTTATTTTTTATATATATTTTTTAAAAAGTCAAAAAAATCAAGAAATTAATTTTTAACTTACTTCTTAAAACAACTAGAATAGAATATAATCCTTTCACAATCTTTTATGAGAGGGTTGTATCCTATTCTGTGTTTGGCTTCTGTTACCTTTATGAGAGGATTGTGTTACATTCTGTGTTTAATTTTTGTGTACATAAATTACTCTGTTTAATATTGGAATTGGGGTAAAAAATATCTTCAAAATAAATAAAATGTCAACCAATAAGTTAGCCCGATTGGTTAGAATTCCAGCATTTCACTAGGAGGTCAGTGGTTTTTAATCTCTTAGGCCCCGTTTGTTTTCAGAGGTAGGATGGAGGGGATTGATAGTGAGGGGATTAGTAGTGAGGGGATTGTTAGTGAGGGGATTGATAGTGAGGGGATTAAGTAAAATTGTGTTTGTTTTGATGATAGTTGTTAGTATAGGGATTGTTAAATTATTTTTATATAAAATAAATATAAAATAAAAAAAAATACAAAAACATTAAACATTAATGTTTTTAAAAAAATGCCCAACATGTAAAAAAATTTTAAAAAATAAAAATAAAATAAAAATTTCTAGAAAAAAATAAAACAAATAAAATAGTGATTTTTACTTAACAAAAAATACAAAAAATTAAACATTAATGTTTAAAAAAAAATGTCCGACATGTAAAAAATAAAATAAAAAATAAATAAAAATAAAAAATTTCTAGTCCACCGGACTATTTTCTAATACCAAGTCCTGGACACCCATCCGAATCCCCTTGGGAAGGCCCATCCTAATTCGGAGCTCACTATCAATCATCTCCCCATCTCTCAAAACAAACACAATATTAATAGTTCCCACCTCACTACCAATCTCAATCCTCTCTCTAATTCTCCAAACAAATGGGGTCTTACTTGCATGTGAATCTTATTCCCCGTGTATTAATTGAGACTTTTTCTTTCACTTTGAAAATTTCTTTGTAAAATTTGTATTTAATTTTATTATGATTGCAATTTATTGAATTTTATTTTAGTATTTTATATGAATCAAATAAAAAAAGGTACAATGTCTAAAAAAATTTTAAATTGAAAAATGTTTTGATCTCAATAAAAAAATGTCTCGTAATCTTTTTGTTTTTTGGCAGTACTAGTAAAAAGCTTTTTTTATTTTATCTAATTTATTAATGTGATATTTATTATATCATTAAAGTGAATCATATTTTAAATTTTAGAATTTTATTATTATATGATACATGCCTAAGATTTATTAATTCGTATAGTATTTTTCTTATATAGCTATTGAGTAATGCATAAATGATATTGGCACCTTACATGGCTTTGTTAATATTATTTGATTTATTTCACTTTTCATTTATAAAGTACTAATATTAGTAATTTGTTAAATTCGGTTGATAATGTGATAATGCCATATTAAGTACTGAGTTAAAAAATATTAAAATATAATCACCCTACCAATTAAAAATTTCAATAAATACTTTGAAAGATAAAATGTGATAATAGCAATATGACAAGGAATTAAGGATATGTGGTTTTGGGGATATATAAGGTAAGTGACCTATGGTTATTGATACATTTGCCTATTTATTATCATTATGATTATTATTAGGATTATCATTTTTCATTTCATCTCTCCATTACTTATTATAAGGTAAGTGACCTATGGGGATAATCATTTCATCTCCGATCTTGAATTGAGAGGGTAATTTATACAGATAAATTGGGCCGAGCTGAAATTATGGGCCGCACGGTGGGCCGTGTTGAGAAGGCCTAGAAGATGGGCCGTGCGGTAGTCCGGTCCGAAGTAAGAGATTGCCAAATGGCGAACTTTTCTGGGCGAATTCTGAAGTGGGCAGTGGAATTGGGACAATATGACATCAAGTTCCAACCCAGAACCGCGGTAAAGGCCCAATTTTTGGCAGACTTCGTCGCGGAGTTCACTCCTGGAAGCCACCAAGTCTGCCCAATCGACCTGACTGACACAACCGAACTAGGGATGGAGATTGACGCCGGAATAGCGCAACCCCTAGTGCAAGTAACTCAGCCAGAGCCCAAGGCAGACCAGAGTAGAGAAGGCAAGGAGGAAACAGACCTTGCTACACCAAGCCAAAACTCACCAACAACTAATGACTTGGTACCATCAGAAGACAAGGGGCAGACTGCAACTATGGATCATGAAGGAAACTCCAGCGACATTCCAGACCCCACAACATCATCCGATCCCTCCATATGCTGGAAGTTGTTTGTAGGGGAAATGTGGAAGCTCTTTGTGGATGGAGCATCCAACCGACATGGCGCAGGACTTGGCATAGTCCTCATCTCTTCAGATGGCCTAGTGGTGGAGCAGACAATCAACCTTGGCTTCCCAGCGTCAAACAACGAAACAGAGTATGAAGCACTTCTGGCAGGCCTTAAGTCAGCATACTACATGAAGGCCACCGAGCTAATGGTTTACAGCGACTCCCAGTTGGTGGTAAACCAAATATCTGGCGACTACGAGGCAAAGGATGATAGAATGGCTAAGTACCAAGAATTGGTCAGAACAGAGATAAAAAAGTTCGCAGTGGTGAGGATAGAACAGATCGGCAGAGAGGAAAACAGCAGAGCAGACGAACTAGCAGGCTTCGCCTCAATGGCAGACACCTCCATTCCTCACCCACTGCTAATTGACTATCTGCCTAGACCAAGCATTGAAGACGCAGAGGCAGAAGAGGTATGTTGCGCAGAATTAGGCCCTTTTTGGATGGATCCCATCATACTGTTCCTGAAAGACGGCACCTTACCAGAAGAGAAGAAAGAAGCCAACAGAATAAGAGCGAAGTCACAGCGATTTTGGCTCTCCCCATCCTTGGCATTATACAAAAAGTCGTTCTCAGGACCTTACTTGAAGTGTGTTCACCCCAGCAAAGTGGAAGCATTCCTGTTTGAAATACATGAGGGTGTTTGTGGCAGCCATCAAGGAGGAAGATCATTGGCATACAGAGCGATCTCGCAAGGATATTGGTGGCCATACATGCAAGCGGATGCAGAGAAGTATGTTAAAAAGTGCGAAAAGTGTCAAAAGTTCGCACACCAAATACACCAACCTGCCAGAGAACTTCTACCTCTAACCAGTCCATGGCCTTTCGCAATGTGGGGACTGGACATAGTAGGCCCACTTCCAACAGCTCCAGGCAACAGGAAGTTCTTTCTTGCCGCAACCGACTACTTTACAAAGTGGGTAGAAGCAGAAGCCTTGGCGTCAATCAAAGAAAAAGATGTAAAGAAGTTTGTCTGGCAGAATATCATCACTCGATTTGGCATACCAAAGGCACTGATCTCAGACAACGGCACTCAGTTCGACGGCAGAATTTTCAGAGGCTTTTGTGAAGAATACAAGATAGAGTTCTACAATTCCACACCGGCATATCCCCAAGCAAACGGACAGGCAGAGGCGTCAAACAAGGTAGTCTTGGATGGATTGAAGAAAAGGTTAGAAAAAGCCAAAGGCAAGTGGGCAGAAGAGCTCCCCCATGTTTTATGGGCTTACCGCACCACGCCTCGACGATCAACAGGAGAAACACCATTCTCCTTAGCTCATGGCATGGAAGCAGTCATCCCATTAGAAGTTGGCCTCCCCACCATTCGAAGCGAAAATTTTGACCCAGACTTAAATGGCGAAGCCATAGCATTGGAACTTGACCTTGCGGAAGAAAGACGAGACAGAGCATTAGTTCACATCGCCTCTTACCAACAAGAGTTGTCCAGAAAGTATAACAAAACAGTGCATCCAAGGCAATTCAAGATCGGAGATTGGGTACTGCGCAAAGTGATGGGAAATACCTTGGTTCCAGGAGATGGCAAGCTAGGACCTAACTGGGAAGGACCTTACAAAGTGGTCGGATTAGCAGGCAAAGGGGCATACCACTTGGAAGATGAGGACGGCAAAGCAATTCCCAGGCCATGGAACACAGCAAATCTCAAGTTGTTTTATTTTTAGCTTTTTTCCTTTTACGTATATGTAATTTTTTACTTTCTCAATAAAACAATTCGATTCTTTTTCAGTATATTTGTTTTCCGTAGAAAGTAGCCTTAGTAAGTTAGTAAATGTTGTAAGTATAGTTGGCCGGAATAACCAACTATGAACTCCTCCTAAGCCCAGGATCAGGATCCAGGCTGCAGGACGTTTGGTCGATATAACCAAACACTTTATTCTAAGTTGGCTGGAAAAACCAACTTAGAGGTTGGCTGGATTAAACCAACACTTTGTACTCTTCAGTCGAAGTAAGTGCATGGCTGAAGAGAGGTTGGCTGGATAAAACCAAACACTTTATTCTAAGTTGGCTGGAAAAACCAACTTAGAGGTTGGCTGGATTAAACCAACACCCCTCCTAAGCCCAGGATCAGGATCCAGGCTGCAGGACGTTTGGTCGATATAACCAAACACTTTATTCTAAGTTGGCTGGAAAAACCAACTTAGAGGTTGGCTAGATTAAACCAACACTTTGTACTCTTCAGCCGAAGTAAGTGCATGGCTGAAGAGAGGTTGGCTGGATTAAACCAACACTTTGTTTCTCTTCAGCCGAAGTAAGTTATATCGACTGAAGAGAGGTTGGCTGGATTAAACCAACACTTTGTTTCTCTTCAGCCGAAGTAAGTTTATGGCTGAAGCGAGGTTGGCTGGATTAAACCAACACTTTGTACTCTTCAGCCGAAGTAAGTTTATGGCTGAAGAGAGGTTGGCTGGATTAAACCAACACTTTGTACTCTCCAGCCGAAGTAAGTTATATCGGCTGAAGAGTGGTTGGCTGGATTAAACCAACCTTTGTTTCTCTTCAGCCGAAGTAAGTGCATGGCTGAAGAGGTTGGCTGGATTAAACCAACACTTTGTACTCTTCAGCCGAAGTAAGTTATATCGGCTAAAGAGTGGCTGGCTGGATTAAAACAACTCTTTGTAATCTTCAGCCGAAGTGAGTTATATCGGCTGAAGAGTGGTTGGCCAGTAAGATAGATAGCTAAACCGAGATCATAGTTGTGCAAATAAGTTCATGGAAAAATTCATTAGAAGTACAGGCATACATACACAAAACCGAAACAAGAATTGAAGAACATTTTTTCATTAAAATCAAAAGCAGGTACAAGTGGAGGGGCCGCAGCCCGGTTACAGATTCGAGACAAAAGAAAGAAAAAAGACAATCAACGTAAGAGATCTTCAAATTCAGCGTCAAAGTCATCAACAGCATCTGTGCGGAGTCCGGTGTTGGTAGGAAATACGGTCTGAGCTGGGACTCCGGTTACAGCAAGCACATCGGTTCCAGTTGGCTGCACTTCAGTGAGACCCTCAACAACCGGCTCCAACCGAACTGTTTGCTCGTTCGGTCGATCATTGACGGCCGGAGTGTCCGTCGGCTCGTCCTCATCATCTTCTTCGTCATCAGATGACCCCAGAAATTGTTTCTGAAGATCGTCAGCATAGTCTTTCAGTGAAGCCGGAATGAAGTACTCGGGAGCGTTGTAGACCTCGGTTTCAGGTCCACAACCGAGCTTCTCTACTGCACTCCTCCAGCCACACTTGAAGAATAAATCTTTAGCTGCTTCGCATTGCTGTGAGTAACCAGCTTCGGTTTCCTTGAAGCCCTCTTTAGATGCATCCTCAGCCTTCTTCTTCAGATCTGTTATTTCGGCGTCCTTTGCGCCTTCGAGTCGCGCCATCTCCCACAAGAACTTATCTTTCACTTCGGTAACAGCACGCAGTTTATCACTGTCAGCCGAGGCAACTAGTCCGGTCAGACGTGCTACCTCGGCTTCCAGCTCGGCCGACCTCTGCTGAGATCGAGCTAGCTCGGCAGTTTTGGTTTCGGCTTCCTTCATGGCTTGCCTTGTGGATTTTCGGAGTTCCACCACTTGCCTGTGAGCGATTGTGTTCTTCTGAATGGCCTGCAAAAGAATAGTAAGTTCCCTTTTTAGCCGAGCTAAGAGTTGGAAAAAATTAGACTGATCAAAAGAGGACAGTGCTACTTACCAGGATCATGGACTTTGTGGATGACCGGATGGCCTTCAGCTCGGTATTTAGTTGCTTGCTGTGGTGCTCCATGTCTTTGGGAAGACAAACACCCCTGCCCAGGTTGAAGGCCAGTAAGTGATCCTTCTCAGCAACAACCGAGTCGCTGTCTTGGATATCTCGGTTGTTGAAGACGAAGGGTGGAGCCCATTTGTTGCTGTCAGCCCGGTCCGACTGTTCCGGTTCGAGGCTAGGTTGGGGGCTCGGCGGAAGGACGGTGTCATCTTCGTCAACCAAACGCTGCTCGGTCTCGGTAGTCCGGGCGCGCTTAGCTCGGCGAGAAGAGGATGGTTGTTGTGATGGGAGGGCAACGACGGCCTCATTGATCTGACCGGTTTGCGGTACCTCGGCCCTCGTTGTTGCGGTTAGCATTGCTTTCAGTCTGTTTTTTTCGCCATTTCCTGTTCGGCTGTAAGTGGCACTAAGTTTATCTCGGGCAAGGTGGGGTCCGGTTCCGGTGCTTCCTCGAGAAGAAAGTCGGTCACCCTCGCTTTTCGGCGACCGCTGTAACGGTAGGTCGGCTCGAAACCGAGAAGTTTTGCCCAACTCCTTTCTTTAACCTTGAGTGCGGCACGGAGTACTGCAAGGTTGGGATAGTTGTAGTTGGAGATGAGATGAGCCTTATCTGCAAATGAAGACAAGTGTTAGTCCGGTTCACTATGAGAATCAAATTAAAAGAAAATGAGGAATGGAAACCGAAGTCGGTATACCGGGCTCCCCTTGTTTCCAATTTATTCTTCGGCCTGGGATTCGGGCTTGGAAGTCCTCAAAATTCCCGGACACCCAAAAGAAGTCATCATCGTTGACATCTTTATCCGGTGTGTGTTTTATGATTTTTTCTCGGCCACGGCGTACCCTTAAGTAGTAGCACCAGCCTTCGTTTTTGGATCCTATTGAGTATTGATGGAATAGCTCGGCTAGACCGAGGTTGAGACCGTTTTGGTGGTTCAGTGCGGCTATTCCCATTATTATGCGGTATGTGTTGGTGGAAAGCTGGGTAGGGCAGAGTCTGGTCTGTCTAAGGAATTCACAGAGCAATGGCTGGACGGGGAATCTGAGTCCGGTCTCAATTATTGATTGGAGGGTGAAAGGGACGAAGCCTTCCTTACCCCAGGGGTCTACACCTTGTTCGGCCAGGGTGAGGTTTACATCGGTTGGTATGTGGTAGTCTTTCCGGAATTCGGCTAGACCTCCAGGGGTTTCTACCAAAAATCTGTATTTCCCCATTTATTCTATAAGTTATAAATAATTTATTTCGGTCGAAAGGCTGTGCTCAGAAGCTCGGTTTAGCGCGCAGACGTGTCTGGGCAACCTAAGTCTGCAAATTGGAAAAACAAGGTGTTAAGCACAGATCATTGACCGTGCTACGAAAACATAACAAAAAGGGAAGCCGGACTTCGGTTCCTTAGGGTGCTAACAGGATCTACCTCGGTTTAAACAAGGTGGTTGTTATCTCGGTTTGGCAAGAAGCTTGGTTATCTCGGTTCTGACTATGGTGTTTTTTACTTCGGATTAAGCGTCAAGGGGCAGCTTTTCTGAGTTCGGTTTAGGAACTACGAAAGCTGGCTTAGCCCCCAAGGCTTAGCTCGGTCAAGTGCCGATATTTCTAGTTCGGTGTGTTTTTATTTCGGCTAGTGTGAATCAGGTGGTGGCCTATTAAAATTATTGTGAAGTGTACAAGTTCTAGCTCGGTTCCAGTCTACCTAAAATCTGTACATAAGGGAAAACAGCTTCCTAGTTCGGTTGGACACGTTTTAAAGATCAAAGTGGTGTTCTACAAGCTATTTCTTGAAGTTCATAAGGTGCTTATGAAGTTTTTCCAGAAAACATCATGGAGCTAAACATGGAGTGTTTTGCAAAAACATATGAAGCAAAATACAGAAAAACAGAAACAGAATCGTGATGCTTACCTGGTGAAGAGGAAGTAGAATGGGATGGAGGCAAACGGCAGCAAGGACAAGCTTCAGAGGTGCAAGAACAGCAAAGAGTTGGAAGAAGTGAGAGAGGAGAGAATGAAAAGTTTGATGGATGATTTGAAGAGAGAGAAAATATTTTGTTTTGATGAAAAGCCTTCTGGCGAGGAACGGCGCGACAGCTAAGCTGCCAACTAGAGCGAGCCACGTGTCGTTGGAATACTGAACGATTCAGTTTCTGTAAATTGAAGAGACATCTTTTGACCGGATGTGCACAGTTCGGCTTGGGTTTAACTCGGCTGGATAAGCTAAATGGATTTTTAGCTCGGCTAGAGGAGCTAAAAGGTTTACGGCTCGGCCGGAATGGCTAAGTGGTTGTAGCTCGGTTGGATAGGCTAACACCTTAGCCCGGTTTTTTATACAGGTAATCCCTATCACGCTACGCAGATGGGATTGAGGGGCAATTGAGAGGGTAATTTATACAGATAAATTGGGCCGAGCTGAAATTATGGGCCGCACAGTGGGCCGTGTTGAGAAGGCCTAGAAGATGGGCCGTGCGGTAGTCCGGTCCGAAGTAAGAGATTGCCACAGGTGCGAATGGGCTTAGTTCAACCGTGATTGTTGGTTAGCTCGGTCGCTATGTTTGAACCGAGGTAAGTTGAGCCTGTTTTAGGACCTAAGTAAAGGTTAGTTCGGCTTAAGTCTTCTATGGATAGCTCGGCTTTTGCATGTGAGGCCGAGGTAGGAGAGGGGTTTCAAAGAACCGATGTAATCGTTAGACCGGTCGAGGCATGGTACGGCTAACTTGACTTCGGCATGAGAAGCCGAAGTAAGAACATGGGAAGGCGAATCCGAGCTATGGGTTAGCTCGGTCGTACAGCCGGTCTGACAGATAAATGCTACTTCGGTCGTATAGTAGTTCGGCCATAAGAAGAACCATCTCACTTGGTTTAAGCAGTGAGGGGGGTGTTGGAGGATAAGCGTTACCTTCCAGGAGTATGAATCCTAGGAGGACTCTGCATGGAGGGGTAAGAGTCCTACTAGGATTGTGCCGTGTGAAACCTATAAAAGCTCACTAACATCACCTTTGGAGAGGTAATGCAACTTTGCTCCCTGAATTCATAGAGCTTTTGTCTATTTGTCAAACTTACTGACTTAGGCATCGGAGAGGTTTCCGGCACACACCCGCCGGCTAGCTCACGTGTGTATTTTCAGGTAGTTGAACGACGTCGTACGGAGGAGCGCAGACTTGGTTAACAGGATTATACGAGAAGGTGTATTTCTTTCCCGTACAGGGATATATAAGGTAAGTGACCTATGGTTATTGATACATTTGCCTATTTAAACTATTATCATTATGATTATTATTAGGATTATCATTTTTCATTTCATCTCTCCATTACTTATAATCATTTGTGTAATAAGCAAGTAATCTTTGCTTAAAAAAGTTAATTTTAATTTGTAAAAATATTAATCATGTGGTCAAGGATCGAGATATGACTCCTCCATTGAAGGTTAGAAGAAAGGCTCCAGATATATTTTGCAAGAGCAAGACGAATGGTGAAATAGATCAGGTTTTAAATTGATTAAATAATTATTAAAATATTACTTAAATCAATTATTCCAATCAAAAAGTATAGGTTGTTATCCATCATGCATAAATTATAAATATTACTAAAGATACTTTTTCTCCAAGAGAATCTGACATCAATTAATCATCATAATGTTAAGGGAGACTTATTTATAAGTCCTTTTTCAGAACCTTATGCTAGGCTAAGTCCTGTGTAATTTCTTATAGAGTCTCAAGTCCTATTTTCATAAGAATGTATTCCACAAGATCCTAATATTTTTACCCTCATTTACAAGAAGTACAACTAGTTGTAGTAGGCATCAGAAATGAATTCATCAAACACTTGATCAATTATGAAATCGTATTGGAGCAGAGAGAGAAGAGAAGCATGTGACATTTCAGACAATCGGATTGGACAAACGATGATTATAAGATTGAGAACATACAATACGATACAATACAATACAAGAAATGGAAGCTAAGTTTCGTTTATTAGGGTTGATTTAATTGATCGCAAGCTGTAATTATGTAATCAACGGATTAGAGTAAAGAAAACGAGAAAAAGGGGCAAAACCTCATCTTTGATTTTTCGATACTCCATTGGAACGAGCGAATCAGCTGAGAAAGCCTATTCTTTTCTTGCCCCTCCCTCCCTCCAAAATCAAATCTCTCTCTCTCTCTCTCTGGGTGTAGTGTTGTAATACTGCAAGCTTTTGTTTTCATCCAGAGTATTCCAAAGATCTCAAATCGAATGACAAAGAAATGTGAAACAATATAAACAAAGATCTAAATTGTGGGTGTCGCCCTAGTGAAGTTGGAATGCATGTTTTCAAAAACAAAAAGCAATTTGTCCTTTATTTTGGGTAATTCACGTGCCCATTTTCAAATGTCCACCACTATAATTTTGTCCTTTATCACAGACTGTGAAAAAGGTCTCTCTCTCATGCACACATGATTTGACGAGATTCTTCACATATATTATTAATAATTTTTTAAATTTTACAATTAATAATACAAAATAAAAATATATTAAGATTATATATCTATTTCAAAACAAACGGATTAAAAAAATAAAAACTTATTAAGTTTGCGAAACGTAACGTGACACATTACGTTACGTTTATGTAAATGTCACATTACGCTACGTTTATGTAAATGTCACATTACGCTACGTTTATGTAAATGTCACATTACGTTTATATAGGTGTCACGTTGCGTTACGTTTATGTAGGTGTCACGTTACGTTCATATTGGTGTCACGTTACGTTACGTTTATATAGGTGTTACGTTACGTTACGTTTATGTAGATATGTTACGTTACGTTTATATAGGTGTCACGTTACGTTACGTTTATGTAGATATGTCACGTTACGTTTATATAGGTGTCACGTTACGTTTATGTAGGTGTCATGTTACGTTACGTTTATGTAGATGTCACGTTACGTTTATGTAGATGTCACGTTACGTATAGGTGTCACGTTACGTTTATGTAGGTGTCACGTTACGTTACGTTTATATCAATTTCCCTATATATGGTTTTATTATTAATTATGATATTAACAACTAATATTGAGGGTAAATATGTCAAGAAACTTCTCATAGGACTTATGGGAACATAAGTTTTTTTGTGGGACCAAATGTAGCACAAGTCTCCCTAATAGGACTTCTAAATAATTTTCCCTAATGTTAAATATATTATCCATCATACATAAATTATATAATATTTAAATATTACTAAAGATATTTTTTCTCTAACAGAATCTAATATCAATTAATCAAAATAATGTTAGACATTTTCTAACAGAATCTGACATCAATTAATCATAATAATGTTATAAGATAAAAATATATTTTTTTATAGAGTCTTATTATAAATATATTATTTTTTACATTATTTTCTATCTCTTGCTCACATAGGGAGGAGGGCCAAAGTTGGAGACTTTCATGAATTTAAAAATGCTTGGGACCTTTAAAGTTGGGAACTTTCATGACCTTCAAAATGACGTGGACCAATTATATGTTTTAATTTTTTTGTTTTCTTTCTTCTTATTTTCTTTCTAAACCAATCACAGGTGAACGAGGATTGTGTTTTTTAAAAATCAGTAACATTGTTATTATAAATGGATGTTAACAAATGATATGGCTTTAATCATTCTATTGTATTCACATAGCATACAATAATTTCTATTATAAGAAGTTAATGGAAGGAAGTGGAGCCCATTTTTGTTGGTGGTAGTTATTTTTACTTTTTCCTCTTTAGTTGTGGTGTGTATGTTTTATGTTTTCTTGAGTTGTTCTTTAGGGTCTTTCTCTTTCCAATTGTGAAAGGTTGTTCTTTGTATATGCCTAGCCTCTCGAGTTTATGAAAGGGTTTTTCTTTTGGGCTAGGCATTTTAAATTTCTCTCTTTATGAGCAGTGGAGTTGTGTTTCCTAGAATGTGCATTGAGCATAGATGGCAGCAAGAGATTATCGATTGGGGACCCATCTTGTTCTATTCTGTCCAGTTTAGCTTTAAAATAACAACCTTGCTGGTGACCCCAGCACCCCCAGCTCCACGTGAAGACTGTGTGCAAGAAATTAAAAAAAAAAAAAAAAATTTTTTGACCAATCAGACCCTACTGGGGGTCTTAGGGGTCACCCCAGTGGGATCTGATGCATTTCTCTTAAAGTAAATTTTAATAACGTAGTTTGTAATCTATGATTACAAATGACGTCTGAGGGTCAAAATGTACAAACTTTAAGGTTGACCAATATTGTTCATTGTTGAACTGTGGTAGGGTTGCATAGTAGAATTGCACAGAAAAATCGTGACATATAATATAGAATAGAAGAAAACGAAAAATAATTGTTTGATTTCATTTTTTCAAAAATACTTTTTAAAAAATTTTACTTTCTTTTTTTTCGTATTTTTTTG
The DNA here is from genome assembly GCA_030407325.1 of Camellia japonica. NCBI lineage: Eukaryota > Viridiplantae > Streptophyta > Magnoliopsida > Ericales > Theaceae > Camellia > Camellia japonica. The sequence goes on from JAPPVO010000029.1 coordinate 12,472,474, forward strand.
TTTTTATTGAATTTTTTTAATATTTTAAGCAATTTTTTTTACTTTTTAGACACATCTAATATAAATACACTTGAAAAGTAAAAAAATTGTAAAAAAATCTTTTAAAAATTCACTAAATACCAAAAATATAAAAAATACAAGAATTCAGTAATTTTTTTGTATTTTTATGTATTTATTAATTTTTTAAAATATTTTTTCAAAATTTTTTTACTTTTTAGATACATTTAAGTAAGGTGCATCTAAAAAAGTAAAAAAAATATTTAAAAATTTTAAAATATTCACTAAAAACAAAAAAGTACGAAAACTAAAATACTTAATTTTTAAAAAATTTAATCCAAAAAATTCAAATCAAACACACTGATGATTTTATACGTTTAGACATTAATATAAATATATAAAAAAAATTAGAAATATTTTTGTAACAGTATATGCAATTAGATCAAAGTTATCTCTCTTGACCCGTCTCGAATCGTAGTAATCGCATCTCACCTATCAAGTGTGTGAACATCCCAAAAGGGGTCATTTTTCAACAAAATTAAGTTGACCCCGTCAAGCATGGAACAAAATGACACTCTCGAGTCCACTGACCCATCAAAACTTGTTCATTTGATTGCAGCATTACACATTTAGGGCTATGATCTCTTTCAATTTAAGAGGTTGTTTGAGATGTTCAAAATAAGTGTATATTTTGACTTTTTAAAATAAAAAGTTAAGGAAAAAAAGATGATTATTTGGGATAATTTTTTGACTTTTTACGAAAAAATATATATCAAAAAATTGTATAAATTAGTGTATAGGAGAAGATTGGATGGAATAGGCTGTACGATAGGATGAATTGAGGGACAGCGTCGGTAGAGTAAAGGCTGGGAGATGATTCCCTGCTTTCGGGCATTGAATTTGAGGTGCTGTTTGGCCCGTGGACCCCACCACGGATCCCGTTTTGCTAATCAAAACCGTTCAATGTGTAGAACTCGTTCAGTACTATAATCTTATAAAAAATCAGGTTGATCAGATATCAATAGATAACAATAGATATCTGATCGGATTAGTTTGTTTTCAACCATTAACTATAACACCATCAATTTTATAAATTTTAACTGATTTGATCATATAGTTACTGGTATCTGATCAATGTGATTTTTTACAGGCATATAGTACTCGACGAGTTCTATACATTGAACGGTTCAGGTTATTAAAAAAGGACTCGTGATGGGCCCCCATGGGTCGAACAGCACCGTGTTATTTGTACACCTAAATAAGTGCAATTTTTTCCAAAAGTCAGTTCCGCCTACTCTGCCGTCAGGGTTGTTTGAAAAGGAAGATTGTGTAAAATTAATTTTCTAATATTTTTTTGGATAAATATTAATAACTTTTTAATTTTTTGAATAATTTTTTGACTTTTTTTTGGGTACCCAAACCAGGCCTTATCATTTGGCCAAGTGCTACAAGTCATTCATGAGCAAACAATTTTATAGTTGGTGCCCTATGGTTTTTGTGATCGATCTCTATTCACTTGGAAGCAAATGCTAATAATCAGTTACCCTATTTATACACAATTTGATTATAAAATTAGATACATTTTTTTTTTTTAATTTTATAAGGAGTAGAGTTTCACTTATATATGAAAAAATTTATGTCTAATTCAGTGATTGAATAATGTATGCACAATTTTTTTAATTGGCAATTTTTTTTATCTATTGATGTATCTAAACATAACACATGATAGAGTATATCGATAAAAGATTAAGGCAAGATGCATCATGGCCCAAACTCGTACATCCCTACTATATTGGAACCTACAAATCTGCAAATCATTTGGAGGGAGAATTAGAAAAATGCTCAAAGATGTTATAGGGAATATTGAGAGAACAATTCCAAAGCTTACTTTGCTACTTTATTTATTTTTATACCAAAAAAAATCAATTATTAGATAGATTCTAAATAAATTATTAATTTTTTTACCAATCACAAACATGATCATGAGTCCCACCTTCATGTGCACCCCACACCATTTGTGTGGTTGGTAAAACATAAGGTTGTGTTTGGTACATATATTTGGGGAAGAATTTGAAAAAGAAAAGAGAAGGAAAAAGGTTTGATGAAATGTGAATGAAATATAATTATATTTCACTCACTTTTTTCTTTCTTTTTTAAAATTTTTCTCTCCAAATTCATAAATCAAACACAATCTAAGTAATTGGGTAAAAATATCTATATTTTCTACCAAAAAAAAAAAAAAATTTTTTTTGAGCAGAGAGGATAGCATCCCAGCAATGCTATGTGCAAAACCCCACATGTTGCCCAAACACACAACATAAAACTTTGGACAAAACCTTGCCTCTCCTCACCTAGCAGGGGAGATTCAAACCCAAACACTTGTAAGAAAAGAGCCGAGTCTCTATCACCCCATTACAAGTTTTTATTTCGCTAACTTTTTATGACAGAGTAAATCTAAATACACAGACAAGTCTCATATGGTAGACTTCACATGTGAAACTTACCATTTATTTCACATTTGTGCTTCATTTTGTATTTTTTTTTTCCCCCTGTAATTATGGCACAATTGTTTATGGTATAGTTTAACATTAACATTACTATCAAAACTAGATAATATTGATGAAGTGTGTTAGCCCACACCATTGGCCCAAATTATATTTTAGATTTCATGAAATCAACCAACCAATCATTGGCTTAGCAAACATTATTATAATCGCTCTCATGGGGTCACCATTAATGTTACTCCTTGACAACAATTACAAGGACGTTGGTGTCCATCCCTTAATCTCAAAACTTTTTTCAATAAGAAAAAAAAGAAGAAAAAAGATGACACTTGAATTAATTTTATATAGCAAGGTGATAGCTCTTTGATAGGTAATAAAGCTTTGCAAGTGTTAGTAGACAGACATTGACAATGGGTTGATGTAATATTCTTACCAACAATTAATGACAACAATCTCAAGACACATTGTGGCACAATATTTTATGTATTAAAATTTCTTATTTGTTTCTTGATTCTTGTTCCAAATTTTATTATTATTGAATCATGTGTCAATATTCATGTAAATTGAAATTTTAATTAGTATTATTTTGAGGACAAATGATCCTCGATATGGGAATCCTCATCTCATTTCTTCTCTATCCTTTTATCCCAAACCCCTTTCTATAACATAATGACCTAATTGGTTCGATATTGTGATACAAGAAGAGATTGGAACCGGATAGAATCTAATCTACCCTTAGAATATATAAAAGTACAAGGATCTCCTATTTAGCTTTTCCTTTTGTCCTATTGGTCCAAGCATCCACTCTACCGAATGCGTCTCTCTAGCTCTAATTGTGTGATGAAGAGAGAAGTTGGAATAGGGAAACAAAGGAACAAGGAAGAACTATATAAAATGTGAAGTACCATAAATAAATATTGTGTGTCAATTTTTGACCACATTGCCAATCAAGCACTCAGCTGGAGAACACTGACAAAATAGATTAAGCCCGAACGACCTGTCACAAAAAGAAGAGATTCCGACGGTAGTTCGTTCACCCGAGAGAACTCCGACGATCAAGTCAGTTATCTCTCAAAGATAGCAAAAGTGCTTAACTCACTATTCAGAGTATAAAAAGTATACCTTAGACCCATGAGAACCTCTCTTTTATAGCCAACACAAACCTAGTCTCAATAGAAACCTAATTTCAATGGACTTAGGATTACTGCTAATCTTGGACTCCCAGTAGGATTGGGATGATCTCTAAGAGTCTTATCTTTACCCAAACTGAAGTCCTCTCTCATTCTAGAACTCTTGTCCCTTATTCGCTTATCCCGGATTCCGGTATCTTCGCAGATAACTTCGGCCTAGCCGAGATTATCTCGGTGTCATAACTAGGACACGTGATATCTAGGCTGGCACTTCGGTGACACCTCGGCCACGTGTTGTTATTCAAAAATTATGTCCCCACAAATATATATACATATTTAATTCGGGAAGTTGTTCAATACTTCTGGAGTACGATCACGTGGTATTTCAAAAGTGTTGTGATTAGTAGAGAATGTGTGATCCATGATTTTAAGTTGGGTGATCGGGGAACAGGAGGGTGCATGGTATATGATGATTAATGAAAAGATGTGAACACGTGATATTCCAAAAACACTCAATAATTTTTCATTTAATTCTACTGCTTAAAGTTTAAATTTGGACTTATTGGCCAACAATACAATTTATAATGCGTTATCAGCAAACAAACATTTTTTAAAAAGTAAGATGTTAGTTTGATTACGTTTTAATATCATCGGGTTTAACTTTTTTTACATATTATTAATCACATCATTTAATAGGTCTCCTTTTTAGTCGCGACATCAAATATTATCCAAATATAATTTCTTTGACATTAGTACTTTTTTTTTTTTTCTTTTTTTCGTTTGAATAGCCAAACTACATTTACCTTGTTAATTTTGTAGCTTGTCTTGATAACATACTAGTGTTTGTTGATAGAAAAATGCTGCAGAACAATATCTAAATGAAAGGTTTGAGGCCAGGCCTGGCTTTGAGATTTTCAGGGTTTAAAGTCGATAATCAATTAATAAATTTTTGGGGTTCTTCATATTTTATTTTTTTTATTGAATGAAAAAAAAAAAATTGAAGGTAAAGGACAAAAGATTTGTATTAAAATCACAAAAAATACTTAGTATTATATTACAACAACTAATAAGTATCACTTGATCCTTGCTCTTCTTGCATTTTTAGAAGCAAATAAATCAATCATACTTGCATAATCTAGTTTTTTTGCAAAATCATTTTTAATGGATAACAATGTAAATTATTTTAAATGACTTTTCAATTTTTTAATGGGTCAATTTATTTTAAGTTAATTTGGGCCTTCCTTAATTTTTTTTAGACTTAAAACATACCTAATATTACACTAAACTATAATATGAGTGGGTCTCTTTTTTGAGTCTATTTTCAATGGATAACAATGCTAATTTTTTTGAATTGGTCTTTTAATTTTTTATTAGATCAATTTATTTTAAGTTAGTTTGGACCTTTTTTTAATTTTTTTTAGACTCAAAATAGGATTATTTACCAATAAATCCTACTTTACAAACTGTTATACCAAATAGTCTCACTTTTATTCTATTATACCAATTAGTCCTATTGGTGGTTTGATTTGGTCCTTTTTGTTTTTTTTTTTTCCATTTTTGTTTAACTTCGTGGACGAGAGTGTCCTTGGTATAATGTGGACTGTGTGTAACAGTGTGTGTGCATAACATTGTGTGTGTGTGTATGTGTGTTGAAACAGCACTGTGTGTGTGCGTATAACAGTGTGTAACAGTGTGTGTGGCATGTATTATACCAAATTGTTCATCCCTGTAGCGAGCTAGTCCAGAGTATTCGATGTGAACCTGAAAACCGGGTATGGGCAGGCCCTCAGAGATTCGTGTGTGCTGTGTATGTTTCATTGTTTTTTTTTGTGTGTATGTGTGGGGGGGGGGTGTGTTTTAGATTAAAAACCAGACTCTCTCACTCTATCTAGACACTGTTGCCGCTTCGTCACAGCAGATTGTACTCCGACTGTCGCCGCCGAATCAACGGCGGTTTCCGCCACCGCAGACCATCATCATCGCCGCCTCAGACCATCATCATCGCCGCCTCTCTCTCTCTCTCTCTCTCTCTCTCTCTCTCTCTCTCTCTCTCTCTCTCTCTCTCTCTCTATTTATACCAACGGTGGTGGAACCCCCACGATGGTATCCAGATCCATCGCCTGGATTTTTTAGACATGTGAAGCCGTTCTTCCAGATCGTGATATCCAAATCCAAATACGTTGCCTCATCCTTTGTGGCTTTACATAGCTATTCAATCTCCCCCGGCGTTGTAGAAAATTATCTTCAAATTTGAATCGAGTGCTTCAGCTTCTCTCCTCTACTTCAGCAACGGCGTCTTTCGATCAAGCTCTCCTGGCGACTCCAAATCTGGAGAGAAGATCTTGAGGAGTGTAACTGTGAGGATTTGTTTTTGTGCGGTTGTTGAATGGGTTTGGATTGGAGGAGAGTTTTTTCGAGAGAGATAGAGAGAGTTTTCTTTGATGAATGTGTGTGTGTCTGCCTGTGTGAACCCCAAACACACCAACCCAGCCCAAAACAAAAACCCTTACAGTGCTTTGCCATTCTGTGACACCCTCTCAATGTATCACATGCCATACACCACACATCGATTCACTAATCATGTACGTGAGACACACATGCACCACACCCAATTTTTCCCTAACAGTCTTATTAATAAGGGTTAAATGTCTTATTAATAAGGGTTAAATGAGGGTAATTATGTCCCTCACAATTAAATGGGACTAAACGGTTTAGTAGAATAAAAATGGGACCAACTGGTTCATAAGTTCAAATTTTGAGATTTATTGGTAAATCTCCCCTTAAAATATACCTAATATAATTATATAAATTTATATAGGAAGGATCCCTTTTTTAGGTCTATTTTGAGAGACTTTAGGCCAGGACTTGATGGACCCATGCCTAGGGTCCCCCTGCTTGAGACAAACATATAGAGAGAAGCTCAAGAGAGTAATGTGTTTGTTCTCTTGCCTTTAGCAAAAGACGATTCTACTATTTTACATTTATTTCATGGGAAATTGTACTATACATACTTTATATCATATGTATTATTAAGTTCTGTCATTTTTTTTAGTTATAGTCAATTTTTTTCTTTAATTATGACTTTATTTTAATTATGATTCATGAGATCTTTATTATACCTCATATGTCATTTGATTTTATATATATTTAATTATAACTCAAAAAATATAAAAATATGTCATTTTTTTCTTTTAATTATAAGGTACATATATCATAGTCTTTTCCTTATTCCACGTCATTGATTTTATTTGTAGGATGTGAAGTCTTTCCCTTATTCCACATCTGATTTTATTTGCAGGATGTGATTGAATCAATGATTTAACGAGGAATTTGGAGCCGGAAAGAAAATAGGAAAGGAAAACTAAATAAAATATAAATTAATTTTTTGTCTCATTTCTCTCTATTTTTTTTCCTCTACAAATCATTAATCTAGACAAAGCCTGCATTGTTTGGAAAATGTCACGTTTGAATTCTTCCACAATGCGCTTATCAACCTTGTCACCCTCCTTGCAGTAGGTTTTGACACTACATAACACACAAAAATCAACAAAAGTAGGTTTACATCACTTTCTCTATTTTTTATACATTTAGGCTTTGTTTGAGAACATAATTTTTTTAGTAATTTTTTAACTAAAATATGATATAAAAAAAAATTAGTATGTTTGTGATGACTTTTTAATTTTTTTACGAAAAGATGTGCAAAAAGTAAAGAGAAAAAGGAACCTTTAACTTTTTGGTATAAGTTGTTGACTTTTTAATTTTTTTAATAACTTTTTAACTTTTTAACTAAAATTATCACTTACCAAACGAAGCCTTATTTTATAAAAAAAATTAATTAAAATAGCTAATTCTCAAAGGTGCGTAATGCGGCTAACTCCTTCAGCTAGAACCTCTATATGAAGTCAATGTTTCGACTTATTTCTCATGAATTTGTTAGAACAATAATGACCCGGACCCCCCCCCGCGCGACCCCTCTCAACATGATTGGCCAATTTTTCTTTTCTTTTTTTTCTTTTTTACATTCTCTTTCAATTACCACCCGTCACGTGTGTGTGTGGGTGTGGTGGCGGGGTGATTGGAGGGGGTCTCAATCATGACCCTTTGTGTCTTGTACTTTAAAATTTCTTGTATTAATTATGGGATTATTTGATACAACTTATTTGAACTACTTGTAATTAAAATTAAAGAAAAAAACTAATTTTTAAAAGATAGGTGAGAGATCGACTTTTAAATTTTATTATTATGGTTACAATTTATCAAGTTTCATTATAACACCATCTCATGCAATGCATGTATTATTTTTTTTAAAAAAAATATTTGATGATATAATATGTGTTATAAAAGAATAATTTTAATTTAAAATTAAAATTAAAGTTAAAGTTAAGATTAAAATTAAAATTAAAATTATTTATTTTAATATATTGACACTATCGTTCTATAAAATTGTTACTTGAATACTTATATATATGTATTAATTTTAGTTAAATTATTTGTGTATTTTGATAATTTTGGTTCTATCGTATTATAAAACTATAATTATCATATAATAATTTTGTATGATATATATTAAATTATAAAATAGTAAAATAAATACTCATTTTGATATTAAAAATAATAGTTAAATTAGAAGAATAATTAGTAACATAAAATTAAAAGTAATTCTAACTATTTAATTTTTTTTTATATTCATTTGGAAAATAAAAATATGTAGAAATAAAAATTATATAAAATTTATTAAAAAAATTAAATATAAATATGTTGTAGTTGGATTATCATATAATGATTTTATATGATATACATATACGAAAAATTATAAGATTGTAAAATAAATAATCTTAATTAAATTAAAATATCAACTATATAAAATAAATGCAATAACGACTAACCAAGAAAGAATCACATAACATCTAAACCCAAAAACAAAAAATAATGAAAATATCTAAACGATAGATACATCTCAATGTGTGAAGTGATTAATAATCTGTAATATAATATAAAAACATAAAAGAACTTAGGCCAAGTTTGGAACGTGTAAAAAAAGTCAAAAAATTAAAAAGTTACTCAAAAAGTTAAAAAGTTATCACTATTTATCAAAAGTCAAAAATTACGGCTGCACAACTCCCAATCCTAATTTTTCCCTACACACTAATTTATACAATTTTTTAATACACATTTTTCCATAAAAAGTCAAAAAATTAACCCAAACATTCATATTTTTTTCCTCAACTTTTTAGTCTAAAAAGATAAAAAAATGCACTTATTTAGGACACCCCAAACAACCCCTTACTGTTCAACAATAAAAAAAAAGTAACTCAAACAGTAAATCTAAACTTTAGAGATTTCTCGAGAGTATCATTGCTATATAGGTTTTTTCTCTTGTGAGTTGTAATTATATAAAATAATGTAGAAAAATAAGTATAATTTCATATATAGAATTATTATAAAATTTAAACGACAAATCCATAATATAGAACAATATAGAATTGAGAATTGGTAATGGGTATAGAATATTGCACGGAAAAAAGAAGAAGTGAAGACAATTTAGCATTAAAAAAAATCTTAATACCCTTAAAAGAATTAAGAAGAAAAACAAGAAATGTAAAATTTGTATTGGGTTTGTAGATTATTTCAATTTATCATTAAAAATTAATGAAAAAAAAATATTTGTTAGATAGAGTTCATATAAAATAGGCAAAGTTAGTATAATTTTAAGTTTAGATTTGTGTAGAAGTGTATATGTAATTAAGAAAATATATGACGTATCATATATAAATTGGGAAAAAAAAAAACGAAAAAAAAAAAGACAACGTCAGAGTTTTGTCATGAAGTTACTAGATTTTCCTTGGCATAAAAAAACCTGTCTCTCAATTCACAAAATGATAAGAAATAAATTACCAAATAATTATTTTAGTAATGCTAAACAATCTATAATTTTTGAAGATAATTTGTTATTTTCCCATTATCATTTTGTTTTTGGAAACTATAAGCTTGCGTGGAAAAATTAATAGAAGCCAATTGCATTCTCGGGGTCCTAAATATTAATTATAGGATGAATAATACCTAGGACATACACATGCAAATCTTAAAAAAAAAACAAAAACAAAAACCAAGTATGTCACTACATGGCAAGATGCATCCTACTTAAAATAATAATAATAATAACTTATTTCAAAATAAAAATAAAAAATTTGAGTAATACTACCACAAATACAACATTTATATAAATTTTGAGGAAGGCTCTGTTTGGTAGAGTTGTGAGAAAGTGATTATAAATTATATCTTAACAGATTATGGCTTATAGCTGTGAATATAAGCTGGTAACATGTTTGGTACAATTGTGGGATTATGGATTTAAGTAGCAGAATAGTGTTTGGGAAATAAGTTGTAAAATAGTTTTTTGTTGTATAATTGTCATTTTTGCCCTTATGAACATAAAAATTGTAATTTTGTCATTTTCTTCACTCTAAATTTTGAAAAAGTTATTTCATTAATGGAAGTTAATATAATTAGTACTTATATTGGTACATTTTTACATTACCTCATTATTTATTTATTTATTGTTTTTAATATTGAGTTCACAAGGGAACAACAAAATGTTATTGCAATAAAAATACAATAAACTATTATTAAGGTAATAAAAATAAAACTCCCTAGATATTAGATAACTCATAATTTCTTCTGCAAATTAACATACAAATATTATTTTTCCTCACTTCCATCTCGTTGTCATCACCCTCATTATGATTTCCATAGCGTACTTGTTGATACCTTGATCCTTCCTCATCATTAGGCACATAATCCGTGAATTTATCATAAGAGTCAAATGCAATATTGCGGAACTCACTTTGTCAGATGAAATTGTGAATTGCCATTGTTGCACAAACAAGTTTGACTTGGGTCGGCCATTTGTAATTTGGTGGGATATCCTTTATCATCTACCATCTTACTTTCCAAACCCCAAACGTTCTTTCTATTACACTTCTAAGTGATGAATGTACTTAGTTGAATTTTTCTTGTGCATTTTGAGGAGGTTGACCATGTTCAAATTCAGCTAGGTGGTATCTCTCTCCTTTGTAAGGTACAAGATATCCTTTCATGTTTGAATACCCAGTATCCACTAAGTAAAACTCATCTATTTTAAAATTCCAACAAGAAATTAAAGTAAACAATTATAAATGTAAAAATAAATATGAAGATATGAGTGTGGTGCATCTACTGTAACAATCAAATATAAAACAATTACCTCCTTGTGATTTTAGAAAATTATAACTAGGATTCCTAAATATTGTATCTAAGAAGATCCGAGTATCGTGTGCATTTCCTTCGTATCCTAGCAAGCAAAATGTAAAACACATATTAAAGTCACATGCGGCCATTATGTTTTAAGTCGTATATCCCTTTCTACCTATCAAATGAGGTTGTTTATCTAGAGATATATATGCTTTGATGTATGTTCTATCAATTGTTCCAATATAATCCTATTACAAAATTTAGAATAAAAATACATTTATTCATTATTAAAAATATCCTAACAACATTAATTATATGTAACACCCAAGTTCCACTTGTAGTTAATTATTACCTTGAAATGAGGATAGTATCTGCTGTTGCTTCTAATATATGAATGCACACCATTTTTCGGTTGAGGCTTTACCGAATCAATATACATCATTGTAATAGCTTCTAATACCTTGAAGTATTTTGAAATTGTCTCTCCATAATGTTGAAATATTTCTTGGACATTTCTGTTTCGAATGTCACCGCCAAAAATATACAAAAATATTGCAACTTGCTCTTGAATCCCAACTTTTCGTCCAGTTTGAAGGCCATAGTTCGATTGTAACAAATCACACAATTGATAAAATACTTCTCTTTCCATTCAAAAATTTTCAAATATGAGAATTATTTAATTAAAAAAATTACTAAAATGAGGTAAATCAATTTGTCTGCCTTGTTTGAGGTGAAATTTTTAGCTTTTCGAAAACATTAAAAAAAAAAAAATCCTCAAATAAAACAGAGGCACCACTCAATTGCACTTACAAACAAAACTTGTTAGCAAAAGAAATGCCTAAACTCAACCTAACTAATGAGCAAAGAGACGAACAAAAGCAGAAACAAACACAAATGATCCGTTTGGTTAGTGAGAAAATAAAGGAAAAGAAAGCAAAATTTTCAAATTTTCAAGCTTGAATTATTTGAAAAAATAAAAATTATTTAATATAAAAAATCACTAAAATGAGGCAAAAACCCTAGCCTTTTAGCTAAATTCACACACAAACACTACTTACATACAAAATCTAAATAAAATAAAAAGCACAAACACTTTTAGAGAGAGAAAATGAGAGACGAAATGCATTATTGAGAAAGAGAGAGAAAGAGAAGGGAAATTAATGAATGAAGGCCAAAATTAAAGTATCGAAGGAGATAACTCTCAATCCTTGTTGGGTTTTTTTGAACATTATTCAAATAGTGATGTGAGAGAGAGAGAGAGAGAGAGAGAGAGAGAGAGAGAGAATAGAGAGCTTCATAGCAATCGGATGCACACCATTTTACAGAGCAACCAAAAACAAGTACGAACCCTAAATTGATGTGTATTTATATATATATATATATATATATCTATATAACAAACATAGAGTTTGAAATCTTACTTTTTTTGTGGAGATCAACGGAAAACAGGGGACCTCGTGAACGATTGCCTGCGATCTTAGATATGGAAGCAGTTCGTCGTTTGCTAAAGAGGAGATGAAAAAAGGAGAGCGTCGTGTGAGAGGAGAGGTGTCACGACCCAAACCCGTCCCTATAGGTTTAGCGTCGTAACCAGCCAGTAATCTTGGGATTACCAAAGGCCTATGAACAGATCATCACATAATAAAGGGTTGTGGAAGTAAATATATAAAACATATATAATCCATAGAGCTGTGTAGACATACATGGGACAGAAAATCTAAAACTTTATATACATAAACTTGACGTCATATAAGCAACAGTCTTACGTCACTTTACTTACAAATAACCAAAATAGGACTTAGCCCAACATACAAATGAAACAAAAGAGAACTTAAACGAAATTCTGGGTCACAAAACATTAACCAATAGCAGGTTTCGGAACCTCCATGGGAGGCACTATGGTTGGCTGGAAAAAACTGACCTCCAGGTAACAGCTTAGGCCTGGTCATGCGCCTGATCACCTACATACATAAATAATACTATGAGTTGGAGCCAAGTGAAAAATAACGGAGTAAAGGTTTTAATGAATAATGTCTACATCAGATTTAGAATTCAGATTCATATTCAGAAATAGATACATATTCATATTCATGTTTAGAGTTCATACATTTCACATGATCATATGTGGTACATCCATATTAGCGTTAACAAATCTGATGACCCATACAAGGGACAATCATAAAGGCATTCCGATGACTCATGAAGGGACGACCATAAAAACATTCCGATAACTCGTGTGCATAGAGACATTTCCGATGACCCATAAAGGGATGGCCATAAAAGCATTCTGATGACCCATAAAGGGACGAATATCATATGATGCTAAGGATGCCACGAATACATTTCAGAAACTTGGACAATCATTCATTCATATAAAACATAGCATTTTAGAAAACTGATCATTTCATATCATAAAGAAAATAATTAAAGTCAAACATAACTTTACAGAGTTATTATCACAGATGGCTCTAATAGCAAATTAGACGAATCAAACAAACCAAACGGCTAAAGCGCGTGACCTACACAAACACAAAGCAGATATACCTTGAAACACACATTCGGAAAGCACTTAACTCATTTCTTTTCTATCTTAGTGTGTTTTTAACCTTTATCCTCATTATCATGTCTTAATTAGGGCTTAAGAATGCCTAAGATGCAATGAGGATGCCAAAATATGTGTTGCAACACTTAGTCAAAATTTCAAAAACAGGGCAGTCCGCTCAAGTGCGACTTCGGTCGCTCGAGCAGTCTGTAAAGTTTGCAAAAGTGTTGGTTCCTTGAATTTTTCGCTCGACAGACGCTCGAGCGTAAGCCTGAGTAAAGAGGATCTTCGCTCGAACACAACTTTGGTCACTTGAGCGGTCTGCAAAAGTCTGTAAAACTTCTGGGAGCTCTCATTTTACGCTCGAGCGCAACCTCGGTCGCTCGAGTAGAAGGTCAAGGGTGGCCACTCGAGCGCAGGTTTTGCCGCTCGAGCCAACCCCCAAACTCTGTAAAAATACTAGGAGCTTACATTCCCCACTCGAGCATAGACCCCATTGCTCGAGCGGAGGGTACAAATTCTGAAATTTTCAAATTGCTAGTACAAGTTCAAAACTTAAATTCAAAGCCTTAAAACACATTCTCTGGGCCTAAACCTTAAGAAAACACTTGTAAACTTGCAAAACATGAAGAATTAAAGGTCATTACACAAAATCAAGGCCCAAAAGCAAGTGAATTATGCAAAAACAAACTTGAATTGTATGTATATATAACATGTATGTATTGTCTTGACTTCAAAACTTTTCAAAACATGATCAAATGAGGTCCAAAGGTAAGAAATGTTATGAATTCTTAAAACCAAGTTAGAATTACTACATCCATGAGAGAAATCTTTAAAAATGCTTTCAAAACTCTATGAAATGCATATGCATACATGAATTGATTCTCAATTCCATTCTTTAGTTCAATTCTCATGTTAATTCACCCATCTCACTTGATTCCATGCATTGACCAACTAAATTACAAAACTAGAGGCTAGAATTCTTACCTAAGGTTCTTAATTCCTTAAGGTTTAAAGATATTCTTAAACAATTCTCCAAGTCTCCTAGCGATTTCTTTCCAAATCTCAAGCTTGATTTCAATTCTCTTAGTCTCTCACATTTGTTGCTTCAAAGATGAAGAAATAAAAGTGTAAAGTGTACTCTAGAACTCATTTATGCCTTATATAGGCTTGATTAAAGAGGCTTAATTAAGCTTGGCTTAACCTAACCAAGTTGCGTTAATTATCTTAATTAATTCATTTTCAGTCGAAATTCAATTGAACTTACCATAATGTTCTAAAAATTCCAAATAACACATAAATCAAGTCAATTTCGTGATCAATTGCTAATACGGCCTTCAATTCGTAGAACAAAACAAAAACATAGACAGATATTTCTACGACAAACAGATATAAACACAAATAATGCAGTACACATGTAATTAATTTAGAATTTCATCTTAATTACTTATCAGGCATTCTTAATGAAAGATCATTAGCTAATCATAGGTCGGGGTTGTTATAAAATGAGAGTGTTAGGTCTGAATAGAGAAAAGGGTTTACATATTGGCATTTTGGTATTTTTTGAAGTTTTGGAGAGGCATTTAAGTCATTACGCCTCCTCCAATTCAGCTGCACGCATAAGCTGAAAAATTTAAGCACCCTGTTAGCAATCAAATAATTTAAGCTATAATCTGTCTCTACAAGTTCTACCAAACACACCAAAACAGCTCAATTTAAACCAAAAAACTGATTTAAGCTGAAAACAAGAACGAAATTACACTAATCTCTTCGGAGATTTGAAAAAAAAAATACAATAATAAATCTCACGCTTTTGACATTAATTCACATAAAATTTGACGTCTTTTTCATTAGTAATTTGATAGTCATATTTTTCATTAGTAATTTGATAGTCATATAAATAAAAAAAATGATATTGCCATATCTTTTATATTAAAATATATATTTTACCTTATTTATCTTTACATTTTCAGACTATTTACATTAGTTTGGTCTTTTTAGCTTTGGCAAATGGGTTGGGTTTGGTTTGAGACTAAAAAGGCACAAAAAGATAAAATAGGCTAAATCTATATAATAAAGCAGGATGGTTTTTGAATTTGTCCTACACACATTTGTCCTAGTAGGACATTTGGACGGCTCAGATCTATTCAAATTATAAAACAACAGTTGAGATATATTTTTCAAAAAATATTCTACATGTACATTTTCTATTTTCCCGCTTCTCTCTCTTACTTTTCTTTTTTTCACCCACCTTTTTATGATCCCATGATCCCATCATCCTCTCTCTTTTATTTTTATTTTTTTATTTTCTCTCATTTTTATTTTTCTCTCTATTTGTTTATTTTCTTATTTTCTCCTTTTTGTTCACATATTTTTATTCATATTATACGGAAAAGTCTGCGATTCCAGAATTAGGAGTCAGATTTTACTGTGTGTAGTGGAAATTAAATTAATGAATTTTATATTCCACAAATTAAATGAATTTGAATAATTAATTATTATTTTTAAATATATTGAATACCTGATAGATTTCATAAATTTAGACTTTATTTTGAATCTTCAACATCCATATAATAAAGCAGAATGGTTTTTGAATTTGTCCTACACACATTTGTCCTACTAGAACATTTGTAGGGCTCAGATTTATTCAAATTATAAAACAACGGCTGAGATATATTTTTCAAAAAATATCCTACATGTATATTTTCTATTTTTCCGTTTCTCATTCTTACTTTTTCTTTTTCTCACCCATCCTTTTATGATCCCATGATCTCATCTTCCTCTCTATTTTCTTTTTATTTTTTCATTTTCTCCCATTTTTATTTTTCTCTCTATTTTTTTCTTCTTCTTTTTGTTCACATATTTTTATTCTTATTATATGGAAAATTCTGCGATCCAAGAATTATGAGCCAGATTTGACTGTGTGTAGTGGAGATTAAATTAATGAATTTTATAGTCCACAAATTAAATGTATTTGAAAAATTAATTATTATTTTTAAATATATTGAATACTTGATAGATTTCATAAATTAGTATCTGATTTGAATCTTCAACATTTATATAATAAAGCATGATAATTTTTGAATTTGTCCTATACACATTTGTCCTACTAGGACATTTAGACGGCTCAGATCTATTCAAATTATAAAACAACGGCTGAGATATATTTTTCAAAAAAATCCTACATGCACATTTTCTATTTTCCCGCTTCTTTCTCTTACTTTTTCTTTTTCTTACCCATCATTTCATGATCCCATGATCCGACTTTCCTCTCTCTTTTCTTTTTATTTTCTTATTTTCTCCTATTTTTATTTTTCTCTCTATTTTTTTATTTTCTCATTTTTATTCACATATTTTTATTCATATTATATAGAAAAGTCTGCGATCCCAGAATTAGGAGCCAAATTTTACTGTGCGTAGTGGAGATTAAATTAATGAATTTTATAGTCCACAAATTAAATGAATTTGAACAATTTATTATTATTTTTAAATATATTAAATACCTTATATGGTTCATAAATTTAGACATTATTTGAATCTTCAACATCTATATAATAAAGTAGGATGGTTTTTGAATTTGTCCTACACACATTTGTCTTATTAGGACATTTAGACGGCTCAGATCTATTCAAATTATAAAACAATAGCTGAGATATATTTTTCAAAAAATATCCTACATATACATTTTCTATTTTCCCGCTTCTCTCTCTTACTATTTCTTTTTCTCATCCATCCTTCTATGATCCAATGATTCCATCTTCCTCTCTCTTTTCTTTTTATTTTTTTTATTTTCTCCTATTTTTATTTTTCTCTGTATTTGTTTATTTTTTTATTTTCTCCTTTTTGTTCACATATTTTTATTCATATTATATAGAAAAGTCTGCGATCCCAGAATTAGGAGCCAGATTTTACTGTGTATAGTGGAGATTAGATTAATGAATTTTATATTCCACAAATTAAATGAATTTGAACAATTAATTATTAGTTTTAAATATATTGAATACTTGATAGATTTCATAAATTTAGACCTTATTTTGAATCTTCAACATCTATATAATAAAGCATGACGGTTTTTGAATCTTCAACATATTTTTGTAGAACTAGGACATTTGGATAGCTCAGATCTGTTCAAATTATAAAACAATGACTGAGATATATTTTTCAAAAAATGTCTTACATGTATATTTTCTACTTTCTCGCTTTTCTCTCTTAATTTTTCCTTTTCTCACCCATTCTTCTATGATCCCACCATCCCACATTCCTCTCTCTTTTCTTTTATTTTTTTATTTCTCCCATTTTTATTTTTCTCTCTATTTTTTTATTTTTTTTTATTTTCTCATTTTTGTTCACTTATTTTTTTTAATATTATATGGAAAAGTTTGCGCTCCCAGAATTTTTTTTAATATTATATGGAAAAGTTTGCGCTCCCAGAATTTTTTTTAATATTATATGGAAAAGTTTGCGCTTCCAGAATTAGGAGTCAGATTTTACTGTGTACAGTGGAGATTAAATTAATGAATTTTATAGTCCACAAATTAAATAAATTTGAACAATTAATTATTATTTTTAAATATATTGAATACCTGATAGACTTTATAAATTTAGACCTCATATGAATCTTCAATATCTATATAATAAAGTAGGATAGTTTTTGAATTTGTCGTACACACCTTTGTCCTACTACGACATTTGGACGGCTCAGATCTATATTTAAATTATAAAACAACGGCTGAGATATATTTTCTAAAAAATATTCTACATGTACATTTTGTATTTTCTCGCTGCTCTCTCATAGTTTTTCTTTTTCTCATCCATCATTCTATGATCCTATGATCCCACCTTCATATCTCTTTTCTTTTTATTCTTTTTTATTTTCTTCTATTTTTATTTTTCTCTCTATTTGTTTATTTTTTTTATTTTCTCATCTTTGTTCACTTATTTATATTCATATTATATTGAAAAGTCTACGATCCCAGAATTAGGAGTCAGATTTTGCTGTGTGTAGTAGAGATTATATTAATGAATTTTTTAGTCCACAAATTAAATGAATTTGAAAAATTAATTATTATTTTTAAATATATTGAATACCCGATAGATTTCGTAAATTTAGACCTCATACGAATTTTCAACATAGTTTTGTTCTGTTATGACATTTGGATGACTCAGATATGTTCAAATTATAAAACAATAGCTGAGATATGTTTTTCAAAAAATGTTCTACATATATGTTTTCTATTTTTCTACTTCTCTCTCTCTTACTTTTTCCTTTTCTTACACCCTTCCTTCCATGATCCCATGATCCCGCATTCCTCTTTCTTTTCTTTTATTTTTTTATTTTCTCCCGTTTTTATTTTTCTCTCTATTTGTTTTTTTTTTAATTTTTTATTTTCTCTTTTTGTTCAATATATTTTACACATATTTCCATACAATGTATGTATACCCTAATACACTAGGACATTATGGGCATACATACTATTTCCATATAATTATACAAGTAAAAGCAGTATTGTATGTATGCCCGTGAAAATTATATATATGTTAGGCACATATATCTATCTAGCTATTTAAAAGAGAGTTTTTGTGAGGAGTTTTGTAAGAACTCTAAAATTTTATAATAAATTTGTGATTTTATCAAATTAAAAAATAAATTTAAATAGTGTTGGGATTATAATTATATTCTAATCCTAATATTACTTACACTGTGCCTTCAGGTACGGGCATACGCTAGTCTATATAATAAAGCATGATGGTTTTTGAATTTGTTCTACTCACATTTGTCCTACTAGAACATTTGGACGGCTCAGATATATTCAAATTATAAAACAACGGCTGAGATATATTTTTCAAAAAATATCCTACATGTATATTTTCTATTTTCTCGCTTCTCTCTCTTACTTTTTCTTTTTCTCACCCATCCTCCTATGATCCTATGATCCCATCTTCCTCTCTCTTTTATTTTTATTTTTTTATTTTCTCCCATTTTTATTTTTCTCTCTATTTGTTTATTTTTTTATTTTCTCCTTTTTGTTCACATATTTTTATTCATATTATATGGAAAAGTCTGCGATCCCAGAATTAGGAGCCAGATTTTACTGTGTGTAGTGGAGATTAAATTAATGAATTTTATAGTCCATAAATTAAATAAATTTGAACAATTAATTATTGTTTTTAAATATATTGAATACCTGATAGACTTTATAAATTTAGACCTTATTTGAATCTTCAACATATTTTAATAAAACATGACGATTTTTGAATCTTCAACATATTTTTGTCTTATTAGGACATTTGGATGGCTCAGATCTGTTACATTTTCTACTTTCCTGCTTCTCTCTCTTACTTTTTCCTTTTCTCACACCCCTCCTTCCATGATCTCATGATCTCGCCTTCCTGTCTCTTTTATTTTTATTTTTTTTATTTTCTTCTGTTTTTATTTTTCTCTCTATTTGTTTTTTTTTTCTCATTTTTGTTCAATATATTTTAAACATATTTCCATACGATGTATGTATGCCTGCAATACACCAGGACATTACGGACATACATACAATTTCCATATAATTATATAAGTAAAAGCAGTATTGTATGTATGTCCGTAGAAATTGTATGTATGCTAGGCACATTTATCTCTCTAGCTGTTTATTATATAATCAAAAGTGAGTTTTCGTGAAGAGTTTTGTGAGAACTCCAAAATTTTATAATAAATTTGTGATTTTATCAAATTAAAAAATAAATTTAAATAGTGTTGGGATTACAATTATATTCTAATCCTAATATTACTCACACTGTACCTTCAGGTACGGGCATACGCTAGTCTATATAATAAAGCATGATGGTTTTTGAATTTGTCCTACACACATTTGTCCTACTAGAATATTTGGAAGGCTCAGATATATTCAAATTATAAAACAACGGCTGAGATGTATTTTTTAAAAAATATCCTACATGTACATTTTCTATTTTCTCGCTTCTCTCTCTTACTTTTTCTTTTTCACACCCATCCTTCTATGATCCTATGATCCCATCTTCCACTCTCTTTTCTTTTTATTTGTTTATTTTTTTATTTTCTCCTTTTTGTTCACATATTTTTATTCATATTATATGGAAAAGTCTGCGATCCTAGAATTAGGAGCCAGATTTTACTGTGTGTAGTGGAGATTAAATTAATGAATTTTACAGTCCACAAATTAAATGAATTTGAACAATTAATTATTATTTTTAAATATATTGAATACCTGATAGACTTTATAAATTTAGACCTTATTTGAATTTTCAACATATTTTAATAAAACATGACGATTTTTGAATCTTCAACATATTTTTGTCTTATTAGGACATTTGGATGGCTCAGATCTGTTACATTTTCTACTTTCTTGCTTCTCTCTCTTACTTTTTCCTTTTTTCACACCCCTTCTTCCATGATCTCATGATCTCGCTTTCCTCTCTTTTTTATTTTTATTTTTTTTATTTTCTTTCGTTTTTATTTTTCTCTCTATTTGTTTATTTTTTTTTATTTTCTCATTTTTGTTCAATATATTTTAAACATATTTCCATACGATGTATGTATGCCTGTAATACACCAGGACATTAAAGACATACATACAATTTCTATATAATTATATAAGCAAAAGTAGTATTGTATGTATGCCCGTGGAAATTGTATGTATGCCAGGCATATTTATCTCTCTAGCTGTTTATTATATAATCAAAAGCGAGTTTTCATGAGGAGTTTTGTGAGAATTTCAAAATTTTATAATAAATTTGTGATTTTATCAAATTAAAAAATAAATTTAAATAGTGTTGGGATTACAATTATATTCTAATCCTAATATTATTTACACCGTGCCTTTAGGCACGGGCATAAGGTAATAAGTCAATAAAACAAAATATCACATCCAAACCATAATAATTTCACTTTTTTCTCACAAAAAAATAAAAAAGCCAAAAAAATCAAAAAGTTATTTCCAAACGGAGCTAATTTAGCCTGACTAAATTAGTCAAAAAGCTAAAAAGTCCGGTTAAAATTCTTTCCAAACGAATTAGTCTTAGTATAATTATGTTAAAATTATAAAATTTATATATTTTTCAAATTTCAGGAACAATCAGTGCAAATAACCATTTTATTCTTATTTTTCGAACAAAATAGTCGTATATTTCACTAACATTAGTTGGGCACAAAAATACTTTGTATGTCAAATTTACTAAATTATTTTTTCAATTGCGTGAAGAAGAGAGAAGATAAATTAAGATTTAATTTTTACATTTCAAAGCTTTGGATCTACCAAAGAAAATGTGAAATCTATGGAAACATGATGGAGGTGAAAACGAACTTATGCAATTAACAATGCTTATATACGTAAAAATTATTATTATTACTCAAAACATAAAAACGGTGTCGTCACTCTGCTGTATACCCATCACCACCTTGTGTTGCAGCATTGATATATACTATACGAACTAATTTTTTTTTTTTTAAAAATACACAACACTTATATTTAAAACACTAGGGAGTGATACACGCCGTACGTGTGCAATTTAGATAATTAATAATAAAAATAAATGATAAAGAATTTAATATCATAATATATATATTACTTAAGTAATAAGTATATTATTAATAAAATCTATGGTTTTGGATTTAAAATTTATTTACATTGTAAATAATAATTTATTTATTTATATATATATAAAATTATCACGTGACATGAAGAGAAGAAAGTTATACTAAATCAATTTAGGCTTTCACGTAATAATAGTATAAATGAACCATGGGGTGTGGTAACTTAGAAAACGCATCTGGTTTCCACACAAAAGAGCATATTTCAACACTTGGGGGGTGCTCTCTTTAGGGTTGACACTACATTTCTATCGTCAGAATCTGCCTTTTACTATGAGAGTGTGGGTGAGATCCGTTATTATCTCAGTAGTAAGTCTCTTCTTATAAATTGATTTAAATCCAGCCATCAATCAATTACTCAAAAATCAAGACCTACGGATACTATATATACTCCCATATGACGTGCTTTTTATGCTGTTAATATATATATAAAATGATGTCTAAGTTGTAGAAGTTAATGTTAGTCCACGTAATCAAAGTGACCTTATTTGTGATGGCAAGTTTCGAATAAAAAATTATATACAAAGTGATATTTATTTATTTTTGAGTTGTATCTCTAATCAACAGCCGGTTGATATCAAAGAGACCGCTTGTACTTAGACTTGTTTAATTTATAATATCACCAAAAAAAAATAATAATAAATAAATAAATAAAAGAGTTGTGCTTCTATTTTAAAATAAATAACTTATCAAGATAACATTAAAGTCTCCGACCGAAGCAACTTAAGAAAGGACAATTGTTTTCTTAAGCTTCTTCCAAACGAGGCCTTAATGTAAAATTGCTAATACCACATTATTTTGGTGAAATAAAAATAATATAGTTTTTCATAAATATTTTCCATTGTGCATAAGCATAACCTTGTTAGAGCTCGTTTGGAGTGTGTGTTGACTTTTTTACTTTTTGACTATTTTATCATAGGGTTAAAAAGTCTCGTTTGAGATAGGTTTTTTTTGACTTTTTTGAAAGAAAAAATGAAATAATTATAAGTTAAATGTAATATTTTGTCTTATTTGACAAAAATAACCTATTTTGTCTATGTGACTATTTTAGCTCCAATGAAGCATCCCAAATGAGCTCTAAGTGTATTGGGCTTGGGCTTCGTATTGGAGTTGTGCTTCACATCTAATGCGGGCCTAATATCATAGGCATATTTTTAAGGGCAAATAATAGAACAGTTTGAAAAAATAATTATAAATAAAATGATAAATATTAATAATTAAAAATATGATTTTTTTCATGAAATTGAAATAATTTTTACAAATTACCACCGAATTGTAATTTTTCTTATTTTAAATTTGTTATTGGCTCATGTCCATCATCTTATTTTGGAAAAAATATTGAGTGCTTGTTTGAGATTATCCAAAATAAATAAAAAGTTGAAAAGTTATTAAAAATGTAAAAAAGTTAACACCATTCACTAATCAATTGTTTAGTCAAAAAAGTCAGCATACACAGAGGGCAAAAAGACTAAAAAGTCCTTGTTAATATGCACATAATTTTTTTTTTTAAAAAAAGGGCGCCGCACAGTGCACTGACGTAGCACAGTGTATGTCAGTGCTCAGAAGGGTACTTCGGTAATTTTGCTAAT
Source organism: Camellia japonica (assembly GCA_030407325.1). Classification (NCBI taxonomy): domain Eukaryota; kingdom Viridiplantae; phylum Streptophyta; class Magnoliopsida; order Ericales; family Theaceae; genus Camellia; species Camellia japonica. Next base: position 12,496,080 of record JAPPVO010000029.1, read on the forward strand.
TGATACAATATTTTAATACACATTTTTTTCGTAAAAAGTTAAAAAGTTATCCCAAACATACATCTTTTTCTCTTTCTATTTTTTTAGTAAAAAAGTCAAAACGTGCACTTATATAGTTCATCCCAAACAATCCCTGAGTGTGATAGAATATCATCCGAAGAAATATTTTTTTTTCATTAACTCAACAATATTATAATTCCTACTGTAAAGTGAAATTACTCATTAAATAATGATACTGATACACCGTTATATCCAATATTTACTCATTAATTTGATAATTATCATTAGCCTCTACAAGTTATTATGATGAAGAAATTAGTGATACTACAAAACCTAGAAATTTTATCTATAAATATCAATCTATGACTCAAATTCATTTCATATTTAGACCACATTATACCAATCTCCACCATACAAATACCTTACAAGAAAAATCTAGAGCCAAAATTCTGAGACAGTAGCATTTGTGTGAAGAAATACTGAATGAATGAACAAACTACATTCATGCATGTTGTGTTGATGTTACATAATGTTTTAGATCACCAACCAATCTCCAAATTGAATGTTTATGGCACTATTGAATTGGGTATTTCACCGAGAGAAAATTAGATAGGATATTTTGATTTGTTATTGCATTTATATATATTGTTGGCTAATAATAGTTTGATTTTGTTTTTCTTACAATATGTATATATATATATATATTTTTTTTTGTGAAAAAACTATTTTCTTTAATGTGAAAATGATTTTAAAGTGTCTATTAACAAAATATAAATATTGAGATATTGGAGAATATTAAAAAATAATAATATATAATCCCTTTTAACGAAAGAAATTTTGATTTAAAAATGTATTTTGTTATTGATACCTAACTCAAAATCATTGATTACCTTTTGACTAGTCAAAATTTTGTTTTCAACCCACGTTGCTACACAAAGTACTACCACAATTGAAATCTTTCACAATTTTGTTTCAGTGACTTGTCAACAAAGTACTACTCCAATTGAAATCTTTCACAGTTTTGTTTCAATGACTTGTTAATAAATACTATGCACCTCTGTCTCAAGTGCAGAAGAATTCAATTCAACATGGAAGAATTGGGCCGATCTCCAATACCTCAATCATTATTTTCAACAGCTCTGATATGGAGCTCGAAATTCAGGGGCACTAATGTCCCGAATTTCTATATCAGGTAAAAAAAAAAATAAAAAAAATAAAGTTACTAAAACAGGAAATTAGTGCCATTAGTGCCAGCAGTTTTAGAGCCACAAATCATTTTTCTATTTTCAAGGTTGAGTATGAAACTTCTTGAGAATGGAAGAAAACAATAAAATAAGGTCAAGTTTGGTAAGTTGTCAAAAAGTCAAAAAGTTACTCAAAAAGTTAAAAAGTTATCACTATTCACCAAAAGTTAAAAATTACGGCTGCACAACTCTCAATTCTAATTTTTCCCTACATACTAATTTATACAATTTTTTAATACACATTTTTTCATAAAAAGTCAAAAAGTTAACCCAAACATCCATATTTTTTTCCTCAATTTTTTAGTCCAAAAAGACAAAAAGTACACTTATTTAGGACATCTCAAACAATATACAAATCAAGTTTTGAATTTGGGATTGGGCATGAAAGCCAACCATTATAGAAAATCGAATGCTATAGAGTCGACCATTGCAATACATTTGTCATTTGTAATTAATTTGCTATACGGGAAAGAAATAAACTTTCTCGTATAATTCTGTTGATCAAGTCTGCGCTTCTCCGTATGACGTCGTTCTACTACCTGAAAATACAAACGTGAGCTAGCCGGCGGGTGTGTGCCGGAAACCTTTCCGATGCCTAAGTCAGCAAACTAGACAAATAGACAAAAGCTCTGTGTATTCGGGAATCAAAGTTGCGTTACCTCTCCATAGGTGATGTTTATGAGCTTTTATAGGTTTCGTGTGGCACAATCCTAGTAGGACTTTTACTCCTCCATGCAGAGTCCTCCTAGGATTCCTACTCCTGAAAGATAATGCTTATCCTTCAACACCCCCCTCACTGCTTAAACCAAGTGAGATGGTTTTACCATGGCCGGACTACCATACGACCGAAATAACATTGCCATGCTAGACTAACTAGAGTGACCGACCTAACTGTTAGTTCGGCTCTTCCTTGCCTTTCTCCTACCTCGGCTTCACATGCCAAGGCCGAGCTATCCATAGAAGAGTTAAGCCGAACTAACCCAAAAAACCAAGTCCTGAAGAGAGCTCAGCATACCTCGGTTCCATATGCCATGACCGAACTAGCTCTGGCGACCGAACCATCCGTAGTATTCTTCTGAACCGGACTAAAACATAAAGCCTTCTGGGACCGGACTAATCATCACGGCTCTGGGACCGGACTAACTTCAAAGCCTTTTTTATTCAGCCTTTCGTATTATGGCCCATATCGGCCCATTGCCCAGCTCGGCTCAATTTTTCACATAAATTACCCTCTCAATTGCCCCTTAATTCCATCCGCGTAGCATGATAGGGATTACCTGTCCATCAACTGAGCTAAAACTCTCCTTAGCCTATCCAACCGAGCTATCCTTGTCCGGTCAAAACGTCTCTTCAATCATAGCAACTGAATCCCTTCTCCTTCCCATGACACGTGGCACGCTGGCATTGGCCTACTGCAGCTGTCACGCCGCCCTCGTATATCGCAAAATTTGAGCAGTCCCGCTCTTTTTTTTGTCCTTCCTACTTCACAAAACAATACTCTTGCTTTTTGAATCATTCTCACATCATTCACCTCCCTTTCTCTCTTCGAGCCTCCATTGTTCCTCCATCTTGCAATTGCCAAGCTCGTGCTTCCTTCCTGTGCTACTTTCATCCTCATTTCTTCTACATTAAACTGGTAAGCTATTCAGATTTGCCTTGTTTTTGTTTTGTCTTCGTATTTGCTTAATCCATAGCATTCTGTTTTTGTTTTTTGCAAAACATATTTTTGTTTCCATTTCTGCTTGCCCTGTATATTTCTGGAAAAACTTAGTAATAGAACATTTGAATTCACGTAATATCTTGAGAAACACTAGTTTTGATCCAGAACCATGATGCGACCGGACTAGAAAGCTGTTTGTAGTTTAGGGAGACTATTCAACCGAACTAGTACTTGTGTACATACCAATAGTTTCAATAAGTCACCATCATGTGATTCAACTTAGCCGAGCTAGAAAACCGTACTAGGTCTGTGTAAGTGTGCTTGAAAGTTTCAACCATGACCGAGCTACAACTAGGGACTAAACTAGCCTTCTTAGTTCAAACCGAACTGAGAAAACTGCCCCTAGAGGCTCAACCAGGCTAATAAATCCCTTGCTAAAACCGAGATACCGAACCACCTGTAGCAACCGAGCCAACAAATCCCTTGCTCAAACCGAGCTAAAAATCCGTAGTATGTCACATAGCCGAACTAAGACTTGATATATGTTGCCTTTATTAATCTTTTAGCATGGTCCAACGGTCTGTGCTTAACACCTTTGTTCTCTCTTTTTCACTTTTGCAGACTTAGGTTGCCCAGGCACTCCTTTAAGCGCTCAACCGAGCTACTCAGCACAAATCTTCGACCGATTTAACACTTGGCTTTAATTTATTTGTAATTTAAAACATAAATGGGGAAGTATAGATTCTTAGTAGAGACACCTGGTGGTTTGGCCGAATTCCGACGGGAGTATAACATCCCTGACGATGTCCACCTCACCCTAGCCAAACAAGATACCATACCATGGGGAAATGAAGGCTTTGTACCCTTTACCCTCCTGTCCATAATAGAAACCGGACTAAGATTCCCCGTTCAACCCTTGCTCTGTGAATTCCTTAGGCAGACCAGAATATGCCCAACCCAGCTTTCCACTAACTCATACCGTATAATTAACGACATAGCCGAGCTAAACCGCTGAGCTGGCATTAATCTCGGCCTTGCCGAGATCTTCCATTAGTACTCCATAGGCTCAAAAGAAGATGGTTGGGTTTATTACCTAAGAATACGCCGCCGCCGAGAGAAAATAATAAAAGATACACCGGACAAAGACTTAAATGATGACGACTTCTTTTGGGTATCTGGGAATTTCGACCAAGCCCAGATCCTTGGCCGTAGTATAAATTGGAATAAAGGAACCCCTGGTATAATTACTTCGGTCTCTTTGTATGCTTTTCTTTATTTCAGCTTTCTCTTTCTGAACCGAACTAACAGTTGTCTTCTCTTTGCAGATTCAGCCCATCTTCAATCTCTTTACTGCTACCCCAATCTGAACACTCTCCGCGCCGCACTACGATTTCCAGAAAGAAACTGGGCCAAGTTGCTGAACTTCGAACCGACATACCGATATAGCAACCGACGCAAAGCCAGAGTAACCGATTTTTTGCTAGAAGACGCCCCTGAACCGGATCCAACTTTGCCACAAATTAACCTCGTCCGTACTACTGAAGAAGAGGAAATGGCCAAAAGAAACAGAGTAAGGGCCCTCTTAACCGAAACAAACAGAGCCGAAGTACCACCACCGCACCAGACACAAGAAACCGTGGTGGCCCTTCCCTCTCAACAACCTTCTTCATCACGCCCAAGCAAGCGCGCTCGGACTGCTCAACCGAGCAGCGTCTTGTTGATGAAGATGAAACAATTCTGCCACCAAGCCCTCCACCGAGCCCTCAACCGGAGCGCTCCGACCGGGCTAGCTCCTCTAAATGGGCACCTAAGCTCTCTTTTCAAAACCGTGATATTCAGGACACTGACTCAGTGGTCGCTGAAAAAGATCACATGATAGCTTTCAACCTTGCCAAGAGTGTGTGCCTCCCAGCCGATATGGAGCACCACAAGAATCTGACCGAGCTGAAGGCCATCCGCTCGGCCACAAAGTCCATGGTGCTCGTAAGTAGTTTCCTCATGTTTAATCTTTCCAATTTGCATAACTTTTATCTCGGTTTGATTACAAGTCCCCTCTTCCTTTTGCAGGCCATGCAGAAGAGCCATATCGCCCACAAGCGAGTGCTCGAACTACGCAAGACTACGAGGCAGGCGTTGGCCGAAGTGGCTGAAAAAACGGCCGAACTAGAAGAAGCCAGGAAGCAGCTAGCCGAGCTAAGATCCAAGAACGGTCGTCTGACCGGACTCGTTAGCTCGGCTGAGGCGGAGAAACAAAAGGCTGCAGCCGTGATCAAAGATAAATATCTGCGTGAGTTGGCCAAACTTGAAGGCAAGAAGAACGCTGAAATTGCCGAGCTGAAAAAGAAGGCTGAAGACGCCAACGCTGAAGGTTTCAAGGAGGGAGAAGCCTCAGTGTGAGGTCGCTAAGGATTTGTTCTTCAAATGCGGCTGGAGGGCAGCAGTGGTGCAGCTCGGTTGTGAACATGAGACCGAGGTATACAATCCTCCTCAGTACTTCATACTGAGCTCACTGACGGAGTACGTTGCATTCGTTCAGCAACAGTTTCTCCAGAGTTCAGACGACGATGAAGAAACCGAGCCTATTAATACTTCGGTAGTCAATAAACCTGTCGATCAATCAGCTCGGCTGGAGCCAGCGGTGGAAGATCTTACTGATGAGCTGACAACTGAAACCGTGCTTCCAGTAGATACCGAGCTCCCTCCTGAGACCGCACTACCGACTGATACCAGGCTTCGGGTTGACATAGATGCTGATCTAGATGATCTATTTAACTGATTTTGTAATTTTCTTTCTTTGTTTGTTGGATTTGTAACCGGGCTGGGGGCCCCTTGTCTGTAATTTGCTTTGAACTTCTATCAATGAAAAAATCTTCTTTTGCTCTATCTGTTATCTCGGTTTACTCTTGTATTTGCTTTCTAACTGCAATTTGAACGAAACACAATATTCTTTGGTCGAGATATTTTATTCCGGTCTTTTAGCTGAGCAATCTGACTAAGCTTACTAGCCAATCACTCTTTAGCCGATATACTTACTTCGGCTGAAGAGTACTGAGAGTTGGTTTAATCCAGCTAACCACTCTTCAGCCTATACCTTTACTTTGGCTGAAGAGTACTAAGAGTTGATTTAATCCAGCCAACCACTCTTCAGCCCATACCCTTGCTTCGGCTGAAGAGTACTAAAAGTTGGTTTAATCCAACCAACCACTCTTAAGCCCACACCCTTGCTTCGGCTGAAGAGTACTAAGAGTTGGTTTAATCCAGCCAACCACTCTTCAGCCCATACCCTTACTTCGGCTGAAGAGTACTAAGAGTTGGTTTAATCCAGCCAACCTAGAATAAAGTGTTTGGTTTATTCCGACCAAACGTCCTGCAGCCTGGATCCTTATCCTAGGCTTAGAAAGGGTGTTGGTTTAATCTAGCCAATCTCTAAGTTGGTTTTTCCAGCCAACCTAGAATAAAGTTTTGGTTTATTCCGACCAAATATCCTGCAGCCTGGATCCTTATCCTGGGCTTAGGAAGGGTGTTGGTTTAATCCAGCCAACCTCTAAGTTGGTTTTTCCAGCCATCTTAGAATAAAATATTTGGTTATGTCGACCAAACGTCCTGCAGCCTGGATCCTTATCCTGGGCTTAGGAAGGTTCGCAGTTGGTTATTCCGGCCAACTGTGTTTTTAATGCCCCTAACTCACTAATTCAGTAAAACAAACTTTTACAGAAGAAAACGTCTATACTGAAAAGAAACTACTTGTTTTATTGAGAAAGGAAAAAATTATACATACTTTAAAAAGAAAAAAGCCTAAAAATAAAATAACTTTAGATAGGCAGTATTCCATGGCCTGGGAATTGCCTTGCCGTCCTCATCTTCTAAGTGGTATGCCCCTTTGCCTGCTAATCCAATTACTTTGTAAGGTCCTTCCCAATTAGGCCCTAACTTGCCATCTCCTGGTACCAAGGTGTTTCCCATCACTTTGCGCAGTACCCAATCTCTGATCTTGAATTGCCTTGGATGAACTGTCTTCTTATACTTTCTGGACAATTCTTGTTGGTATGAGGCAATGTGAACCAGTGCTCTGTCTCTTCTTTCCTCTGCAAGGTCGAGCTCTAATGTTATGGCTCGCCATTCAGGTCTGGATCGAAATTCTCGCTTCGAATTGTGGGGAGGCCAACTTCAAGTGGGATTACTGCCTCCATACCATAGGCTAAGGAAAATGGAGTTTCTCCTGTTGACCGCCGAGGTGTGTGCGGTAAGCCCATAAAACATGAGGGAGCTCTTCTGCCCACTTGCCTTTGGCTTTCTCTAACATTTTCTTCAATCCATCCAAGACTACCTTGTTTGATGCTTCTGCCTGACCATTTGCTTGGGGATATGCCGGTGTAGAATTGTAGAATTCTATCTTGTATTCTTCACAAAAGCCTCTAAAGATTCTGCCGTCGAACTGCGTGCCGTTGTCTGATATTAGGGCTTTTGGTATGCCGAACCGAGTGATGATATTCTGCCAAACGAATTTCTTCACATCTTTTTCCTTGATTGATGCCAATGCTTTTGCCTCCACCCACTTTGTGAAGTAGTCAGTTGCCGCAAGAAAGAATTTCCTGTTGCCTGGTGCTATTGGAAGTGGTCCTACTATATCCAATCCCCACATTGTGAAGGGCCATGGGCTAGTTAGAGGTAGAAGTTCTCTGGCAGGTTGGTGTATTTGGTGTGCGAACTTCTGACATTTTTCGCACTTTTTGACATATTTTTCTGAGTCTGCCTGCATGTATGGCCACCAATATCCTTGCGAAATTGCTCTGTATGCTAGTGATCTTCCTCCTTGATGGCTTCCGCATACGCCCTCGTGTATTTCGAACAAGAATGCTTCTACTTTGCTGGGATGAACACACTTTAGGTAGGGTCTTGAGAACGACTTTTTGTACAATGCTAGAGATGGGGAGAGCCAAAATCGCTGCGACTTCGCTCTTATTCTGTTGGCCTCTTTCTTCTCTTCTGGTAAGATGCCTTCTTTTAAGAACAGGATGATGGGATCCATCCAAGAAGGGCCTAGCTCCGCGCAACATACCTCTTCTGCTTCGGGTCTTCAATGCTTGGTCTAGGTAGGTAGTCGATCAGTAATGGATGAGGGATGAAGTATCTGCCATTGAGGCAAAGCCTGCTAGTTCGTCTGCTCTGCTGTTTTCCTTCCTGCCGATCTTGTTCTATCCGCACCACTTCAAATTTCTTGATCTCTGTTCTGACCAACTCTTGGTATTTGGCCATTCTGTCATCCTTTGCTTCGTAGTCGCCAGATATTTGGTTTACCACTAGTTGTGAGTCGCTGTAAACCATTAGCTCGGTGGCTTTCATGTAGAATGCTGATTTGAGGCCTGCAAGAAGCGCTTCATACTCCGCTTCGTTGTTCGATGCTGGGAAGCCAAGGTTGACTGCTTGCTCCACTACTAGGCCGTCTGGAGAGATGAGGACTATGCCAAGCCTGCTCCATGCGGTTGGATGCTCCATCCACGAAGAGCTTCCACATCTCTCCAACGAACAACTTCCAGCAAGTGGAGGGATCAGATGATGCCTTGGGATCTTCCATGTTGCTGGTGTTTTCTTCAAGGTCCATGCTCGCTGTCTGCCCCTCGCTATCTGATTGTACCAAGTCTTTATTTGTTGGTGAGTCTTGACTTGGTGTAGCATGGTTTGCTTCTTCCTTCCTTACTTTACTTTGGTCTGCCTTGGGGTCTGACTGAGTATCCTGTAACAGGGGTTGCGCTATTCCGGCGTCAACTTCCATCCCTAGTTCGGCTGTTTCAGTCAGGTCGACTGGGCAGATATGATGACTTCCAGGTGTGAATTCTGCGATAAAATCTGCCAAAGCTTGAGCCTTTATTGTGGTCCTGGGTTGGAACTTGATGTCGTATTGTCCCAACTTTACTGCACACTTCAGAATTCGTCCAGAAAAGTTTGCCCTTTCAAACAAAGCTTTTAATGGGAAGGCTGTGAGGACAACTATGTGTGGGCGTGAAAGTAGTGCGACAACTTCCTTGAGGCCATCATCAAGGCCAATGCCAGTTTTTCCAGTGGCAAGTACCTTGTTTCGGCGCCCAGTAATGTCTTGCTGACATAATAGATGGGCAGATGTTGGATTCCTTTTGCGCGGACCAACACTGCGCTAATTGCGTGCTGAGAGACTGCCAGGTACAGGAAGAGTTCTTCTCTAAGTACTGGGGTGACAAGCAGTGGTGGAGAAGACATGTATTCTTTCAGGCTTTCCAGAGCATGGTCGCATTCTTCGTCCCACTCGAATTTGGCTTTTAGTGCATGGAAGAATGGTCGTAGCCTGTTTGACGACCGGCTTATGAACCGATTGAGCGCAGCTGCCATACTGGTGAGATGCTGCACTTCCTTTACTGAGTTTGGCCTCTCCAGATCCTGAATTGCTTTGATCTGACAGGGGTCTGCTTCTATACCCCGGTTGGTCACCAGGAAGCCCAGGAATTTGCCAGATCCTACTCCGAATGCGCACTTGGACGCATTGAGGCGTAACTTGTGCTTCTTCAGGATCTCAAACATCTCACCTAGGTCCTTGAGATGGTCATTCTCATCCTTGCTTTTGATCACCATGTTGTCGATGTAAGCCTCCATTGTTCTGCCTAACAATGGTTCAAACATCTTGGTGACCATCCGTTGGAATGTCGCCCCTGCATTCTTTAGGCCAAATGGCATGACCTTGTAGCAATACAGTCCTCTTGAAGTTGTAAAGGACGTGACCTCCTGGTCTGGTTCATGCATGACGATTTGATGGTAGCCTCTGTATGCATCCAAAAAGTTAAGTCGGTTGTGCCCCGCCGTTAGGTCTACCAGTTGATCTATCCGTGGTAGAGGAAAGCTGTCTTTTGGGCATGCCTTGTTGACTGTTTTGTAGTCGACGCAGACACGCCACTTGCCATTCTTTTTTGGCACTACGACTGTGTTGGAGATCCATCTTGGGTAGTGCACTTCTTGATTGCCCCTGCCTCCAGCAGGTTTCCTACTTCTTCCGCCACTATCTCGGCGTGGTGGAGTGCCGATCTGCGTGTGCGCTGAATGATTGGTCTGGCGGATGGGTGGACATTGAGTTGGTGACAGATGAAGTTGGGATCATTGCCTGGCATGTCGTATGGTGTCCAGGCGAACACTTCAATGTTAGAGGTCAAAAATTCCAAGACCTCTAATCTCTCTGTGCTGGACAATGATGAACCGAGCAAAAAGAACTTATTCGGGTTCTTTTCATCTATTCTTACCTCTACCAAGTCTTCCACCGCTTTTTGATTAGCCGCTTTGCCGACATCTGCGAACAGTTCATTGCTCTCAGGTTCTTCCACAGAATGAACGTATCCTTTGGCAGCGCGGCTGCCATTCACCGTGACAAAGCATTGCTTGGACATAATCTGATCTCCATAGACCTCTTCAATTACCCCGGTTTTGTTGGGGAACCGCATTACTTGGTGGTAGGATGACGCCACCGATCGCATGGCATGCAGCCATGTTCTGCCCAGGATGATGTTGTAAGTGGAAGGAACTTTTAATACCCAGAACTCCACTTGTTTCGTTACGCTTCCTGCTCTAACTGGAAGAATTATTTTGCCGACTGGCCACTCTGGCATTGAGTTGAATCCAATCAGGGGAGATACGGCAGGTGCCAAGTCTTTATCTTGTAACTTCAATTGTTTAAATGTTTCGTAGTACATTATTTCACATGAACTACCCTGGTCAATCAAAATCTGCTTGACGTCAAAATCCTTGACTCGGAGAGTGACAACCAGGGCATCATTGTGAGGGCAATATATCCTCGCCAAGTCTCTATCTGAAAAAGACATGACGTTCGTGGCCTCTGTCTTCCCCTTTTTTAAGGTAGGTTTCACACTTAGTACCTCTCTTAAGTGCTCAGCCTTCTTGATTGACCCTCTGAGCTCGCATACACGCTCAGGTTCGAAGACTCCATGTATCACATTGATTATGCCTTGAGGTGGGGCGTCAATTGGCATCCCGTTGGGGTTATTGTGGTCCTGGGGGCTGGTTGCGTCCCTCCTTCAATGTACTTATCCAGGTGACCTGCTGCCACCAACTCCTCCAGGTGCTGTCTCAATGGCGTGCAATTCTCAGTGCGGTGCCCCTTTTCTTTATGGAAGGTGCACCGCGACCTTTCGTCGTAGTCCTTTTGAGCTTCCCCTAGCTTGGCTGGCCACTGACGAAGGCTCATCTCGTATTTCACTTAGAATTCGGTAGATCGGTTTTTTGAATACCGTGGTTATAGCAGTGCGGACCCTCAACCATCTTTTATCCTGGTCTTCTCCGTTGTCTCGCCTGCCTCGTCCGTTTCTACTCGGACGGTCTACCGTGTTGACCTTTGCTGAGGCCTTTTTCTCTGGTACTACGGTCGTGCCAGATTTTGTTTTGGCACGTGCGCCATCCTCTTCCACCCTGATGTGCTGATGCACTCTTTCCATCAAGGCTTCCATGGTGAGGGGCGGTGTCATGGTGATTGAGTTCCTTAGTCTGTTCCCGATTGGAAGGCCTCTCTTGTACTGTGCAATGGCGAGATTGGTGGGACAGTCCCCAATCTGGTTGAAGGTCTCCCAGTAGCGACTGTTGTAGGATCTTAAGGTCTCCTTATCGCCCATGTCGATGGAGAGCAGCTGATCAATCTCCACCGGGGTTTTGGTGTTCGTTCGGAACCTTGTTACGAACGCTTCCGCCAATTGCGCCCAGGAGGCTATGCTGCCTTCTGGAAGTTTTTCGAACCAAGTCAAGCCTAGGTCACCAAGGCTAGATGGGAAGAGGATGCACATTAAAGCCTCGTTTCGCCGGTATACAGCCATGACCTGGCGAAAGTGGCTCAGGTGTGAGTAGGGGTCCGTCTTTCCCTCATATGTAGTGAATTTGGGCTGAAGGAAGCCTGATGGCAGGGGCGCATTTTTAATCGCCGGAACGAACGGCGAGGTTTGCGCTAATGCCTTGTCCGTCGGTTCGTAAGCAGGGCACGGTATTGGCATTCCAACCTCGACGCTTCCATGCGTCCGAGGAGCCAACCGCTGTAAGGCAGAAACTCTGTGTGGATCGCGTGCCCTGGCGTCCTCCTTCCATCGTGCTTTTTCTTCGAGCACGGTTCGTAAGTCGGATGATCTGGGCAACTCCGTTTGCTTGGATCTCGTTTGGTGCGTATGCGAGGGCCAATAGGTGCTTCCTTCAGTGTACGACTTCTCAGATCTCGTCCTCTCAGACCTGGAGTGACGAGTTCTGGAAGACCTGGATTGGGTATCGCCTGTCCTGAGGCTTCTACTCTCTGCTTGTGAGGGTGTGGTATTCCTACTACGATCTTCTGAGTGGCGAGGGGGCGTCTTGTTTGTGCGCCCCTCTCCTGTCGCCACTCATTTTCCCTCATCTGGCGCTTTAGAGATTCCATGTCCGCCGCCATCCGTCGTATCAATTCGTCTTGCTCCTTGACGCGATTCTCCAAAGCTTAAGGATCAATCCTCCGCCTTTGTCTCTCTGGACTTTGTGAACGAAAGTGACGGGGGCTGTTAGTCCGCCTTCTCCCCCTTGTATCCCTCATGGGATTCTGTCTCTGTGGCTCCAAGTCCGCCATAGAAGGGATAAGAGGTAGACCTTCGCGCATTGCACCCCCCTTTGGTGTTTGTCCGTCAATGGCGGATTGTGGCAAATCTTTGTTGTGTGCCATTGATTCTTCTGAAGAAAAGCTTGATCAAGAGGTTTTGTTCTTGTCTGAATTCCCACAGACGACGCCAATTGTACGGGAAAGAAATAAACCTTCTCGTATAATCCTGTTGATCAAGTCTGCGCTTCTCCGTATGACATCGTTCTACTACCTGAAAATATAAACGTGAGCTAGCCGGCGGGTGTGTGCCGGAAACCTCTCCGATGCCTAAGTCAGCAAACTAGACAAATAGACAAAAGCTCTGTGTATTCGGGAATCAAAGTTGCGTTACCTCTCCATAGGTGATGTTTATGAGCTTTTATAGGTTTCGTGTGGTACAATCCTAGTAGGACTTTTACTCCTCCATGCAGAGTCCTCCTAGGATTCCTACTCCTGAAAGATAATGCTTATCCTTCAACACCCCCCTTACTGCTTAAACCAAGTGAGATGGTTTTACCATGGCTGGACTACCATACGACCGAAATAACATTGCCATGCTAGACTAACTAGAGTGACCGACCTAACTGTTAGTTCGGCTCTTCCTTGCCTTTCTCCTATCTCGGCTTCACATGCCAAGGCCGAGCTATCCATAGAAGAGTTAAGCCGAACTAACCCAAAAAACCAAGTTCTGAAGAGAGCTCAGCATACCTCGGTTCCATATGCCATGACCGAACTAGCTCTGGCGACCGAACCATCCGTAGCATTCTTCTGAACCGGACTAAAACATAAAGCCTTCTGGGACCGGACTAATCATCACGGCTCTGGGACCGGGCTAACTTCAAAACCTTTTTTATTTAGCCTTTCGTATTATGGCCCATATCGGCCCATTGCCCAGCTCAGCCCAATTTTTCACATAAATTACCCTCTCATTTGCTAATCTATCTTTAATTAGTTAACGTGAGAAAGTGTTGGAAATTGTTAGCTAGTCACAACAAAATGTAATTCTGTTTATGAAAAAATGACGGAAATGTAAAATCTGATTGTAAGTAGTGGTTGGTTATAAAATAAAACCAATTTTTTGTATCAACTTCTATTCCTGTTGTTTTTTTCTTAATTAACTGTTTGTCTTCTTGATTTTGTGAGTTTCATAGGGACGAGAATTTAAACGAGAGTCTATTTATTTTTTTAACTTTCTTCACATGATTTTGTAATTTTTGAATTATACTTTTGAGCCGGTAAATTAATTCAAATTCACAAATGAGTTTTACTTTTAATATAGCAAAGTTTTTCATTAATATAAAAATATTTATTATAATCTCTATCAAAATGAAATATTATTTATATAATTCCACTCATATTCTAAATAAATTATATATCATCATATATCCATAAAATATCTTCGTCAACTATATTACTCCAAGCCTCTCCCAATTAAAAACAGAACACAACTCACCATAAATTCTATTTGGATAATTCAAATTGTTAATGTTATATATTCTCATTTAAAAAAATTAATATAATTAAATAATATGATCATGATTATAATTATTCTATCAATATATGTTTTTATTTTATTTATTTTTGTACTTTGACCTATGTGTCATTTTGGTTTTTATAATTTTAATTTGCTCGATTTTAGCCTAAATTTTTAACTTCAAATTGATTCCTATTGTTAGTTAGTATTTTTTTATGACAAATATGCACATCGGTAGTGTGTGTCATGTTTTTAGGAAAAAAAATTATAAACTCAGTCAATTTAATAACTTGACATTAATAACTCAATTATCATTTTCTGTCAAAAACTTTAATGGCGTTATTAATTGGATCAAATTGACTCAAAATTTAAAATTAAATACCAAAATTAAATTAATTAAAATTGTAACAACAATAATGACACAAGTGACCAAACCTCTATCTTCCTCTTCTGCCTCTTCTTCCTCCTGATTGCTGAACACAACAAAATCTTCCGATTTGCTGAGGGAGGGAAGAGAAATATGATAAATATTCACATCACCAATGACTTAGATAACGTCGTCGACAAGAGAAAAGACGAAACCTGGAGATAATGGGGCAAAAGATTACCCCGTTCCAGAGCCGAGTTCATCCCTCCTCTATGGACTTGCCAAAGATGCACAACGAAATGCTCAAGTGCCAATTCAACCTCGTTTTTGGTTTCGTCAAGCTCCAATTTGACGTTCAAATAATTTTTTCATTTGAGGGTAATGTTACTACAAATACAACATTTATATAAAATTTTAGATAAATTATATGGATTTCTCTTAAAATTAATCTAACAATTTTGACATAATTATGTTAGATTCTCTTAAAATTTCAATTGACTTAACATTTAGTACCATTTTTATCAATAATTCGTTAGTCAATTGATGAAAAAATGATATTATCATCTCTTCTATACTGAAATGTATATTTTATATTTTTTTCACACCGTATGCATTAATTTTGGTCTTTTTAATCTTATTAAAAAAAAGAGTCAATAAATAATTATTTTATCTTTATTTTTTTAAAAATAAAATAGTAATATATTTCATTAAATAGGCACACAAATACATTTTAGGTGAAATTTATCACATAACTTTTTCAGTTAACAAATTAAGATTCAAATTTTACATTTTAAAGCTTTGGATCTCCCAAAGAAAATGTGGTGAAAATGAATTTATGCAATTAACAATGCCATGTATATGAGGATCAAAATTATATTATTACTTAAAACCCTAAAGACGGTGTGGTCACTCTAGACCCATTACCACCTTGTGTTGCACCATTGATAATGTGCAAATAAATATACGTTTTAATAAACTATATTATAACAACATTTTCATGTAATAATTGATAATAAGTATATACGATAAGAATCATAAATTTTTTTTAAAAAAAAATGTACAAAAATTATGTATAAAATAAAATGTCTGTGTCGTAGAAGTTAATGCTAAAATTTGTCGTAATCAAAGTAACATTATTTGTGATTGTAGGTTTTTAACGAAAAAAAGGTAAATTACACTTTATTCTTTTTATGTTTGATCATTTTTTCATTTTAACTCTTAATTTTTTTTTTCTTACTTGCCTCTTTATATTTCAAGTTTTTTCAATTTATTCCAAAAGCTAACTTATATAAAAAATTAGACAAAAAATTGTTACATTGACAATTATGTAATATAAAATCTTTTATTACATATAACTCACACATCAAACATAAACTCAACTCTCAATATAATATATTTTCTATGTCACGAATGTGATATTTTATGTCTAATTTTGAACAAAAGTTAATTTTAAGAGTAAAATGATCAAACATAAAAACACACACCCTGCTATGGCGAAGCAAGCTACTCAAGCCTCATGGGCTTGGGCTGGGCTTCATATCAGATTTGTGAATGTTTGACTTTGGACTGGTCCGTATTTAAGTGGCCCAATTATAATATCACTAATTTTTTTTTTTTTTTTTTTTTTAAGATAGTAAATATCATTAATTACATGCTCTTGATTGGTTCAGTAGAAAAACACCAGATTTCTAAGGATTAGTTAAGTTAGTTTTAAGAGTAAATTGAGAAAAATTTAAAATATGAAAGGTCAAAATTAGGAAAAAAAAATTATTCAAGAATGAAAGTGAGAAAATAATCAAATATAAAAATACAGATGCTGCTACAGCGAAGCAAGCTACTCTAGTCTCATGGGCTTCGGCTGGGGCTTCATATCGGATTTGTTAATGTTTGACTTTGGAATGGTTTGTATTTAAGTGGCCCAATTACAATTGGGAAAATTATTCATAGGTCATGTTTGAAATATGTGTACACTATTTAATCTAATAATAACTTTTTAAGTAGACCCAAAAGTCATACTTTTTCCCTTTCTCTCTCTCTCTTTCTTTATCTCTTTTTGCTTTTTGCCTCATTCTTTACGTTTTTTTTTTTTTTTTTTTTTTTGCGTTTTCCTCTCATTTTCTTTGTCATGGACAACGACCGGTGATCACACTTTTCTTATTCTCTTTCTCTTTCTCATATATAGTCATCGGTGACTGACGACCATCAATGATTGGGGTTCACCGGCAACCACCAACCATCGACATCAACTCGTGACTTCATCCTTACCGACGATGAAGAAGATGAGTAGATCTACTCAAATCTGATGAGTAAATCTATATGAGATCTGACTAGTTCTAAACCAAAAAGTGTTGCCGGAGTACAATATTCTTTCTATATCTATTCTTTTCTTCGATTTTTCAATTTTTCTACCTTTTCTCTGTTACACAAGTCTATTTTTCTATTTTAATACAAAAAATTTTCAAATTCTGAATAAGTTGTTTTTGAGTATTAGTTACAGACAGTGAAAACTATAAAATTTTATAGTTTCAATTTTTTTTTGGGTGCTGGAATGAATCATGGTTTAAAATTGTAAAATTTTACAGTTTTATAACATTCTTTAGAATTGTAAAATTTTGTAGTTTCATAACATGTTTTTCAGTTTAATTAATAAGAATAAATACTTAATAGATTTTTGCTTTGAAACTGTAACATTTTACAGTTTCAAAACTTGTTTTTCAGTTTGATCAATATTGGAGATTATTTGCTTAAACCTTACAAAAATTGAAAAACAACATATGTTTTTCCCATTGTTGCTGTTTTTTGTTGTTACATTTTTTTTTTCTTTTAGTTTATCAATATTTAGCACATTTTGTTATGTTTTTTCGATCTAATTTCTCCATTTATTCTCTTTTTTTTTGGGGGGCAATAATCTGGGCATTCTGGTGAGTCTCCAATGATGTTCTTAACGTCCAGCGAACGTTCTGGACATTCCGGTGATTTCCATTGGCGTTCATAACAGTCCAGTGAACTTCCGACGACTTCCCGGCAATACTTCGGCGACTTTTTAGCAATACTCCGGCGATTTGTTGGTGATATTGAACATTCCAACGAGTCTCTGGTGACCGTTTGACGGAAGTCTGATGGTAGTAGGATATAACAGCATCTGTAAAAAAAAAAAATTGAAAAAATAGAATTTTTTGATAACAATTAAAAATATATAAGACTAATTGGTACAAATATTTTATTTTGGGACTAAATAAGCTTTGAACTTTATATATAGGACTTATTAGTAAGTTCTCCATTACAATTTCACTAATTTTTTCTTAGATAGTAAATATCTCTAATTGCATGCTGTTGACTGTTCCAGTAGAAAACACCTGATTCCTAAGGATCAGTTAAGTTAGTTTTAAGAGTAAATTGAGAAAAATTTAAAATATGAAAGGTCAAAATCAGGAAAAAAAAAATATTCAAGAATGAAAGTGAGAAAATAATCAAATATAAAAATACAGATGCTGCTACAGCGAAGCAAGCTACTCTAGTCTCATGGGCTTCGGCTGGGGCTTCATATCGGATTTGTGAATGTTTGACCTTGGAATGGTTCGTATTTAAGTGGCCCAATTACAATTGGGAAAATTATTCATAGGTCATGTTTGAAATATGTGTACACTATTTAATCTAATAATAACTTTTTAAGTAGACCAAAAGTCATACTTTTTCCCTTTCTCTCTCTCTCTCTCTTTATCTCTTTTTGCTTTTGCCTCATTCTTTACGTTTTTTTTTTTTTTTTTGTTTGCGTTTTCCTCTCATTTTCTTTGTCATGGACAACGACCGGTGATCACACTTTTCTTATTCTCTTTCTCTTTCTCATATATAGTCATCGGTGACTGACGACCATCAATGATTGGGGTTCACCGGCAACCACCAACCATCGACATCAACTCGTGACTTCATCCTTACCGACGATGAAAAAGATGAGTAGATCTACTCAAATCTGATGAGTAGATCTATATGAGATCTGACTAGATCTGTATGAGATTTGACTATATCTAAACCAAAAAGTGTTGCCGGAGTACAATATTCTTTCTATATCTATTTTTTTCTTCGATTTTTCAATTTTTCTACCTTTTCTCTGTTACACAAGTCTATTTTCTATTTTAATGCAAAAAATTTTCAAATTCTGAATAAGTTGTTTTTGAGTATTAGTTACAGACAGTGAAAACTGTAAAATTTTATAGTTTCAATTTTTTTTGGGTGCTGGAATGAATCATGGTTTAAAATTGTAAAATTTTACAGTTTTATAACATTCTTTAGAATTGTAAAATTTTGTAGTTTCATAACATGTTTTTCAGTTTAATTAATAAGAATAAATACTTAATAGATTTTTGCTTTGAAACTGTAACATTTTACAGTTTCAAAACTTGTTTTTCAGTTTGATCAATATTGGAGATTATTTACTTAAACCCTACAAAAATTGAAAAACAACATATGTTTTTTCCATTGTTTCTGTTTTTTGTTGTTACATTTTTTTCTTTCTTTTAGTTTATCAATATTTAGCACATTTTGTTATGTTTTTTCGATCTAATTTCTCCATTTATTCTCTTTTTTTTGGGGGGCAATAATCTGGGCATTCTGGTGAGTCTCCAATGATGTTCTTAACGTCCAGCGAACGTTCTGGACATTCCGGTGATTTCCATTGGCGTTCATAACAGTCCAGTGAACTTCCGACGACTTCCCGGCAATACTCCGGCGACTTTTTAGCAATACTCCGGCGATTTGTTGGTGATATTGAACATTCCAACGAGTCTCTGGTGACCGTTTGACGGAAGTCTGATGGTAGTAGGATATAACAGCATCTGTAAAAAAAAAATTTGAAAAAATAGAATTTTTTGATAACAATTAAAAATATATAAGACTAATTGGTACGAATATTTTATTTTGGGACTAAATAAGCTTTGAACTTTATATATAGGACTTATTAGTAAGTTCTCCATTACAATTTCACTAATTTTTTCTTAGATAGTAAATATCTCTAATTGCATGCTGTTGACTGTTCCAGTAGAAAACACCTGATTCCTAAGGATCAGTTAAGGTAAACACCCCCCCCCAAAAAAAAAGAAAAAGAAAAAAAAAGTGAGAATTTATTTGAATACGATAAAAACTTCTTAGTTAGCTTTGTAGTCTTTACCAAAAAATGAAATTGCTCATTAAATGATAATAATGCTATGTAATTGAACTATTATATCCAATATTTACTTCCCAATTTGTCAATTATCATTCTCTGCATGTTATTATGATGAAGAAATAGTGAATGAATGAATGAAGAAACTGCCATCCATCCATGCATGCATGCATGTTGTGTTGATTTTACACATTTAATGTGTTCTATCACCAACCACCCTTATTGAATCAATGAGAAAAAAATAAATTTTTATTGTCAAGTAATAATAGTTTGATTTTTTTTTTATTCTTTTTAAATTGTGCTAAAACTATTTTCTTTAATGTGAAAATTATTTTAAAGTTTTATTTAACAAAAAAGTATTGAGACATTGGAGGATATTAACATATAATAATATATAATTTTTTTTAACAAAATAAATTTTTGGTTTGGATGTAAAATTGTCAATTTTTTGCGTTTTTTCCATTATTGGCAACCCGGAAAATTCTATTTCCACACATTACTTCTTCTCTTTCCACAAATTTAATGATTTTTTTTATTACATTTTTGTCTTAAAATTAAATTACCAAAATATCCCTTTCTCAAAACCCTAACTCTAAATCTCTTAAACCATCAATTTCCACCATCACCATTGATGATTTTTCTCAGTTATAAATTGGTGCGAATCGATTCTGATTGTAGCACATATCACAAGGCGAACATTGCATCCATATTAAACTATTGCCTGTATCAGAAACTGCAAATATTTGCTGTAATGGGGTGCCAATGCTAAATCCCATTACGAACTCGTTGCTCATCATAGGTGCTCTCACCATTATATTTGTTTCTCCCTTGGTGATGGTGGTGAGTTGACTAAAGTACACACTGCTCATTATAGGTGCTCTCACCATTATGTTTGTTTCTCCCTTGGTGATGGTGGTGAGTTGATTAAAGTACACACTGCGTTGATCTGAGCAATTTTTCAGAATTTATTTCTTTGAAAAGGAATTTTGAATGGTTATGTAGATTTCAATTTGTTTCAATTGTAAGAGGCATTGTCAATTTACATAGATGTAACAAAAAAAAAAAATATTTATGTCATCCATAGATGATGAAACTCAATATTAGTTATCTTGAAAAAATAAAAGCGGCGGTGGTTTATTAGGGTTAGGGTTTGGAGGATAAAGACGATAAAGATATTTTTGGTATGGTAAGATGTGTATTGAGTGAAAATTAATAATTTAAATTTATTTAATGTGTGTATTGAGAAAAGATGTGGAAAGAGAGGAAGTAGTGTGTTGGAATAGAATTTCCCTTACCTCCTTTTCTCAATAGTTTGTTTTCAATAAAATTTGAATTTGTTACAAACGAACAATTAGTTAACGAAAATTAAAGACAAAAGAACAATAAATTTAATTGCTTAACCGGCAATGTGTGAGAATTGAGCTAATCTCTATAGATGCTCAACTCATGTTTCAAAATTGAAGACAAAATGTAAGAAAATGATTAAAACAAATATATTAGGAAAAATTTTGAATTTGAGATGTGACATAGAAAGTTGTGAGTGTGGATATGACCTAGAAAGTAGTGATCGTGGCAAATTGTATCTTATGGAATTGACTGTTAGAATGGATTGGTCATGCAATTTCGATCGTGGCAAATTGTATCTTATGGAATTGACTACTGGAATGGATTGGTCATGCAATTTTGTTAATTAGTTGACGTAGCTAGTATTGCTAATTAATATGAATTAGTTACAACAAAACGTAACGTGGTTTGTAAAATATTGGAAAAATGTAAAATTTAATGGTAAGTAAAGTAAGTAAAGATTAATTATAACACGTAGTTGAAAAGTGAAAATTGAAGAAAAAACAGAGAGATGTGTAATTTTATTTTTTAAAACTCTCGATTCATAAATCAATTAAAATTTGTTATCAGTTTCGAACTTGAGGATTAATAGAAATGATAAGAAAATTTATGAAGATAAAATAATAGGATTTAGATTTCTTTCATCTATTGTATGAATTGAAGGGTGATATTCGAGCCGTAAGATCCACTACAAGTGTCGTTTTAATAATTCAAACAGTTTATTTTATCACACTCTTCATATATATCATAGATCCAAAGCAAGTTCGGTTAAAAATATGGGACAAGATTTGGTCACCATATCATATAATTTTTGTTTTATTTTGATAAACGGTGTCAATTTACATATATCTCAGACTTCTTTTTTTCTTTTTCTTTTTTTTTCTTCAATTTGATCCAAGACAAACCATCCACCTCAAAACTAAAAAATAGACGAGAAATTACTGGCGAGTTGGCCTCAAATCCCTTGTGTATGTACATGGAGCACACAAAATAACTCCACAACTCTCCTAAACTCTGATCAATCAAGCAAAGCTTTAGAAACCCACGTCCATGTCATGATGAGTAACCAAACTTCTCGCTTCCTCTTTCTCATCTTCTTCATCCTCATCGCCGAACACAACGAAATCTTCCGATTCGCCGAAGGAGGGAAGAGGAGGATTCACATCACAGACGACCTAGACGACGTCGTCGACGACGAAGAGGACGAAGCATGGAAACAATGGGGCAAAAAATCGCCACCACCAAGAGCCGAGTTCGACCCTCCTCCCATGGACTTCTCCAACATGGATTTGCCGGAGATGCAGAACGAAATGCTCAAGCGCCAGTTAGGTCCAGTATTCGGCTTCGTCAAGCTCCGATTGGACGTTGAAACCACTCGGGTAATTGCAATTTTTTTTTTTAGCTGTAATGGGTCAGAGTCGTTGGATTTGAATTGGGTTTTTGTTTCTGGAAATTTGGATGTCTAGGGTTTGTTGTTTGATCATTGGAGTTTTACTTCATTTGATGTATGTTTGATCATTGGAATTTTACTGAATTTTAGTGCGAACTCTTTTTTTCTCTTATTTTGATTTTGATTTGTAGGTGTAATGGGTCAGAGTCGTTGGATTTGAACTGGGCTTTTGTTTCTGGAAATTTGGATGTCTTTTTTTTTTTTTTTTTTTTTTTTTGTGGGGGGGGGGGGGGGGATTTGTGGCTGTAATTTGTCAGAGTCGTTGGATTCGAATTGGGTTTGTTTCTGGAAATTTAGATATCTAGGGTTTGTTGTTTGATCATTGGAATTTTACTGCATTTGATGTATGTGGGTTGCGAACATACAAATCCTATATATATGTAATATATTTTTTGCATGTATGAATACTACTTATGTGAAATTTAGTGAATTTTGTGAGGATTTAGACCTATGTATATATACATGTAAATATGTAAATGCAGTTAAGTTTTGCCAGCTTAATTTATAGGGTCCAGCAGAAAAATGGAAAATTGAATTGGGTTTGTTTATGGAAATTTGGATAATTTTGCTGCATTTGATGTATGTGGGTTGTGAAGAATATACAAATCCTATTTGTAATTTATTTTTGCAGGTATGAATACTAGTTATGGGAAATTTAATGAAGTTTGGGAGGAATTAGATCATATATGTATATATATACATTTAAATATGTAAATGGAATTAAGTTATGGCAGTTTAATTTAGATAAAAGTTAGCAATTTGAAAAAGTTGGGATGCAAGGTTGGACCATGTATATATATATATAAAATACATATATATGATGTTTTACTGCATTTGGTGTATGTGGATTGCAAAGAATATACAACTCCTGTCTTGTCCAAGATGGAACTATTTCTGCTTTTTTGAAAACAAGTTATGGAAGATTTATTGAAATTTACTTGGATTTAGACCGTATATGTAGATAGTGACACTTGTACATATGCCCTTGATTAATGGGAGGCATGTTCATGTTAATTAGTTCTGTATGTGCAAGCACAACGAAAAATTTGTGAGCCAATCTTTTTATCTATTGTGAGGTGGCTAGAGAGTTGTGGTCCTTCATTCTTGTTTTGTTTGGAGTAGTTTCAGTGTTTCCTGGAAAAGTGGGAAGCTTCTCTATGATTGGGAAGGAACTTGGGTTGTAAGGAGGAGGGAGGTGTGGCCTTTGTCTTCTTTGGATTTAATATTGATAGTTTGGAGTGAGAGGAATAGAAGGAATTTTGTTCAGAAAGAATAATCCATTTTGAGAATCAAAAGTAAAATTTTGTTTGTCTTGTATAGTTGGTTTTCCAGAATAGTTAATCTGTCCTTGAACCAATTTTTGCATTTTGTGGAATCTTTTGAATAGTTTTGGTTGTATAGTTGATATAGTTTTGGTATATGGTTGCACTCCCTTGGTGTGTTATTTTAATATAAATTATTTTACTTAAAAAAAAAGAAGACACATGTACATATGTAAAGGCATTTAAGTTTTGGAAGCTTAAATTTAGTTAATAGGTTGGCAATTTAAAAAAAATTGGGATACGAGACTATATACATATACACTAGATGTACATATGTGACATGCATGATGTTTTGGCTGTTTGAATGCAGCTGGAAGTTCGGCAATTTGAATGACTTAGGAGTCCAAGGAAATGAAAATTTATGTTTTGTTGCACATTTAGAACATGATCTGAAAGCTCAATTTTATGCATTTATTTTTCTCTGTTTCAGATTGTTTATGCAGATTTGCGTGTTATGATGATAGATCGATAGGTTCTTGTTAACTGATGCCTAAATCATGTAGAAAACCCAAGATTATTTCATTTTTGCAATATGGCATTTTATGTTTACCGAAAATTCTTTGTTGTGAAGCCTCAAATACGCAATATCCATCTTTTACGATTCAAGTTGGCAAGTCAATAAAGAGATGGTTGAATCAAAATAATTTCATTTTATTGTGTTGCGGGAAGATGACATTAAACTATATGTTTTATTCACTCAAAATTTTCAGGATGTTGTGTCTGACATTGCTATGAAATGGACACAACTTTCAAGAACTGGATCTATTGAGACGAAGTTTATGGGTTTCGATCTTAACACAATTATGTTCACTATGGAAAAAGGCCAAGATGCTTCGGAGGTATGTTTATCATTGACTCGCAAATATTTCTCAATATCCCACTGAAAAAGTTGCACGTAGTTTTAATTTTAGAGGATGATTAGATGGTTCACAATTGGATATTCACTAATTGCTACATGTTTCTCACTCTAATTAAGATGTGATTTACTTTTAACATATTTCTTTTAGATCCCAACACTCATTAGTCAACTAAATAAGCTTATTGCAGTCAGAAATGTTTTGAGAAACATTAAGAACAAATTTTCTCATAATTTTGATTTCCTCACAAGTCATGTTTTACATTTGAAGTATGAAAAATTGGGCATTTGATATAGAAGGTACCCTAGTTATATATGTACGATTTAGGTGTGTGTCTGTTTTGCTCAACATTGCTAGTCTTTGCAAATAAGTTCGGTGGTTGATCCATGGACTTCGGATCCTACATCCCACATTTTCAAACTGAAATGGTATCTTTCTTTATGCATATTTTCTCTCCCTCACTAGTGAATTTGGTAGTTGTTTTTTTGTTTGTTTAAGATTAAAAATTGCTAACCCTATCTTTCAAATTTGGTTAATCCTATCTCATTATGGGCATCTTTTGTCCTTCAGCTTAAAGAATTTGTTTTGAACCAATCAGAAGCATATGAGATTAAGATAGGAGATCAGGTTTTCCGAAGACCAGGAGACCCTCCTTTAGAAGAAGTTATTGAGAAGCTCAAAAATGAGAGAAACAAAGAAGGTACCAATCCCACAAAGGATGAAGAGCATAGGAAAGATGAGTTGTAGTTCATCCAAATCCATTTACCATACAAACTACAAAATACCACTGTTTTATAATTATTTTGTAAGTTATATTTTATTTTTTTAGAATTTCTTGTGAACCCTAAACACTTTAATTTTGGCATTTGTTATAAGATCGTCTTCAGGTTGAGTCTGACTCCATTTGATTCATTTAATCATTTTCAAATGCAAGTTTGATCTATGCATTGCATTCTTACCATTAGTGTGATGAATTCATGTTAAATGAATGAGAAATAAAGCATAAATGTTGTGTTCATGTAGTTTTGTTTGATCACATTTACCGCTTTTTACTGCATGACTTGTGCACTTAAATATCTTCTATTTTCTCAATCTTTCACATCCAACAAAGGCGAAATTGAATTGGGTTATTTTAATGAGAACAAACACAAATATGGTTGGTACATAGTTTCAGTAATCAATTTGTTTTGTAATTTTGTTTATGAAAATTAGTGGGTTTTGTTTTAAATATTATACAGAAAAAAAAATCTGAGAAATTGGAGAAAATTAAAATATGTGGCAAGTTAACTTATATATTTTTTTTAATCTAATTAAACATAAGAAAATTATTGCCATCTCTTTTTAAATTTTTGATAATTTTAAAAGCTTGTCATGTTGTTGACATTATTATCTTCTAAAGACAATTAACTAATATAGGTGTATTAATTTCTATTTTTATAACTAAACACCACAATAGTTTAATTTCTATTTTCATAACTAAATACCACAATAATTATATAACTAAACAACTCAATCTTCATTCCAACATTGTAAATTTGACAATATGGCAATTAACAAATTTAGTAATGGCATGAGAATAAAATAGTTTGATGGGTAAATTGTAGAGGCCCTGTATCTGTCCAAATTCAAAGCCCGTCAAAGGTGGCTCCTCACATGAAATCATAAAAAGGATCCGAGCCCATATAGCCTTGCCCCGTCCAAATTATGTTAAGCGGTCTAAACCCAAGCAGCTGTGACCCATGGGACCTGCAACCAGTCAATCGTGCTATCCTTACCTTCCAACCAATCGGCCAATCACGCTATCCTTACCTTTCAACCAACTCCTTCGATTCGGCTTCTAAAGTAGTATATAATCTCAGTCCCTTACCTTGATGCTACAGCTCAATTTGTTTTCTAGTGATGGCAAGAATCTGCGAAATACTGTTTTTTCTTTTTCTTCTTGTGTGGTTTCTGAATGGCATCATAGTTAATTATCGGTTTATCCACAATTTCGGGACTTTTTAGAATCTGTGTGGCTAGTTTATAAATATTGATTGAACCTTCATTTTGTTTGAAAATGAATAATACATAGAGAAATTTATAATTTTAAATGGAATTAATAAACAAGTTGATTTTGGTTTTAAAATGGGTTTGCAAAATAGTGGAATACAATTTTAAATGGAATTAATACTTTTTAGATATGAACTCACAACAAATGATAGAAAGATAGCCTTTTTTACTACATATAAAAATACCAAAATTCAAATTTATAATCAACACTACCCCAATATTCTTCCCTACCTTTGTGTAAAATTTCCGCTCAATTACATTATCAGGTCGCTCTAGCTCCAACGTGTGATAGAGAGAGGATTTTAACTTTCACTAACTACTGCATCCAAAGCTACACTATATTTATTTTCGAATAACACTGTTTACATAGTAATTTATGATTGAAAAGTGATACATAATGTGAATGATAATGTGGCGTCATCAAATGATTTTTGGTCTATCATCATTGATTCTTAAAAATATAAATTTTATTTGATTGATAGATTAATAAGGGAAAATCATCTACAATAGATGGTTTTTTGTTTTTTTATATATTATAAAAAAATGTAAATGTATCATTGCCAACTTCAATTCTTCAATTTCTAAAATGCATCTTACAAAATTTAAATAAATTTTTTTTGAAATAAATGAAGTTGATATTTATTTGTTGAGGTGGGATCCCAAATTGCGTCCAATTGAAATCATCATATTAATCAATGTGATGAAATCCGACGAGCTTACCTTACAGTTGTTCCATGGTAACAAAGACTTTCAAATTATCCAAAATACGGATCAACAATTCATCATCATAGCTTTCAGCTTTCATGGGTTTAATAGAAAATGCTACTTTTTTATTTATTTTTATTTGTCATATTTTCTTAGATGAGATCTTGGTTCCATTCCTAGGATAGGGTCACTTGTTCTCTAGCAATTTTTGAATTATTATATGATGATTTTTAACTATAAATTTGAGAGGCGAATAACACCAAAAACATATTATTTGAATGTAATTGGGATATTAATGAAATAACAAAATAAAGCCACTGAAGTTTGAGAGTTACATAAGAGGTTATAAAAAGAGGACATCTCTATATTATTTATTTATTTTACACTTTTTATTGCATTACATGATAATATATTATTTGCTTTTATTAATTAATTATTAATTTTTTCTAAATAAAGAAATAAATCATAATTATCTATGTAAGAGGTGATATAAAATGTAAAAAGTGATATAAAAATGATATCAAAAAACTGATAATATATAACATTTCTTGTTATAAAAAAATAAGTTTTGAATGAACCATTAGGAAGAAGTTTTAGAAGTTATGAAGGAAGTTTCAAGGTCCAATTAGTTATTGATTGAGAAAGACAATTGAATGGAGGAACAAAAGAGGATTTAACACTTATTTGTTATTTATTTATTTATTTGTTGTTTTTTTAAAAAAAAATTTGTAAAGACATTTTTTTTTAATATTTTAAACTTTTAGAAAGGGGACCAAAATTGGAAATGTAACTAATTTAATTTTCATCACATTAAATTAACATAATTCAAAATTTGATATTATTTTTAATGTAGGTTTGTAATTTATAAATTTATCATTTGATGCAACCCAATTCAACTATTAAGTGAAAATCAATTAAATTTGTTTAATAACATATCACATAAAAAAATTTAAGTGTCTCTTAAAAAAAATTTAAAATTAAAAAAATTTCAAGTGATAGGAAACTTATTTAATTTTGATTAAATTTATAAATATTTATACATAAATATTAACATACACCGTTATAACTGCACAACTGCGGTTGTTGCTGCTGCTATCATCGCTATCACCACCACAGCCTCCACTGCCTTTCCACAACCACCGCCTTTAGCACCATTGTTATTGTTACCATAAGTACCACTATCATTTCACTACCACTACTATAGTTGTCGTGATCATTACCATCACCATTGCACCAACTACTAGAATTCTTCATCTTCACAACCATTGTCATCACCGTAGCCATAACCACTACCATCATTACACCATCACCACCACCTTTTTTGTAACACTTTGTATTTTTGGGTTTAGAATTGAAGTGAGGTGTAATTGAAAGTTGTTAAGGTTTGGTGGATATGTATGAGTGCTCTCATGCTTTGTTGTGAACTAGGGGTTGTTAAGAATTAGTGAGCATAAGGTTGTTGCTATTTTTGATAGAACAGATGCAATTTCAGAGACGAAATTTCTTAAGGTGGGAAGATTGTAATGACTCAGATTTTAATTAACATTGGATTGATGTATAGTGGTACCCGTCACCTTAAAACTTGTATGGTTGTCGGACTCTTGATATTGACGGGTTGGCAAGTGAACTTTAAATATTATAATTGAGGACCCTTGGGTGATGTTTGGAACCTTGATTGAAGCCTTAATAAGGTATTTAGATAAGATTAGATAAAAAGCCCTAAATTTGAGTTTGAGTTTTTGACCAGCCGTCACCCTTTTTCCCTTTTCTTTTTTCACACTTTGAATTTGGATGTGAGTCTAGAATGATTGGAAAACTTATTTCCGGGGCTTCAATTTGGACACAAGAACGACCTAGAATGGAGTCCGGATAAGAGAGTTATGCCCGTTTGAAGTTTTGGAATCTGTGTTGGAAGCAGGTCTGCTCGAGCGGGAAAATCGGAGCTCGAGCGGACTGCGCGAATTCAGCAGCTTAAAAACGTGATTTTTAGCTCATTCTTTGCATTTTCTTTTTCCTTCTTCATCCCTCTCACCCTAGGTCCGAAAACCCTATGGTTTTGACCTCAAATACCTTCCATTTCCCTAAGGATTGGCTAAGATCTCTTACAAAGAAATGAAGAAGGCTTCAAGATCATACTTTTCAGCCGATTGAAGTTCGGATTTGTGGAAGAATCTCATCAAAGCCTTGCTCCTTTGCTTGATTCTTGAGGTAGGAGTCTTAGTTCTCCTTCAATACTTCCATAAATAGATAGATTTGTGGTATTTTGAGTATATACATATAAAACCCACATTTTTTAGCACATAATGTACATCATGATTTTTGGGGGTTTAGGGTTTGAAGTGTTGGGGGTTCAATTTTTGGGTTAATAAGGTGTGTTATGAACCTTAGGTGTTTAATCAATGGAAGATTGTAATAAAGAGTAGTGGTTTAAGAAGTTTGAATTTTTCTTGAAATTCTTGAAAACCCTAAGTCGATTCATGATGATAAACAATGATTTTGCCCAAATTGAAAGTAGAATCATGAAATTGGTAGGTTGAATTATATATATACAAGTTTAATTGGATTTTGGAGGTGTTTGAAAATTATGTTAAAAATTAGCGATTGAACCTTTGTTATGGATATTGTAAATTATGCTATAATGTGAAATGAAGATTGGAGAAATGGTTTATTAATGATATGGATGACATGAGCCTTGGGGTGAAATGATGAAATAAAGGTTTAAGAGTTCATCTTGAATAGTGTTGATTATGTTGAGTTGTGTTTGAATAATGTTTAACCGAATTGTGTTGGACTATGATGAATTGTGTCTGAATCATGTTGAATTATGTTGATTTGAGTTGTGTTGGGTGTGTTTCAGTTTGAGTTGTGTTGTGTTGGGTCATGTTGAGTTTGAGATGAGTTGTGTTGGGTGGTGTTGTGTTGGTACCCGCGGAGGAGTTGAAAAATGATACGGAATTTGTAATAAGATGATGAAGTGAAGATTTAAGAATTTTATTGTATAATTAGAAAGTGATTTTATATCTCAAAACTAAAAGCCCAACTTTATATTTAACTCTAGTTATGAAGTTTTATTTTGGAAAATGAGGATACTTCAATCAACATTAAATTTATGAAATTAAGTCTATGTTGGGTTAAGATGAGTGCGAATAATGATAAATGGGAGATTGTGAAATATGACGATGTTATATGAAGGAGTTGTATCAAAGAAAAATTAAATGTTGGAGATTTAATTTATAACCGTGGGTAGTAATTGATAATCAATGTGTTTAAAAAATTGAATTTGAAGACTTGATGATAATATGGAAAAGTAAAGAAATAGTTTGAATCCAAGAATTGTGAGCACTTTAAAGATGAGTCTTTGCCTCTATGGATGTGTTGTTATATTTTTTTGTGACAAAACAATGAATGATTTAATGGATAATGAAGAAAGTCGTGGAACATATTTGTACTTGTTATGTGAATGTAATTTTAATATATATATGGTGGATGTATATTGAATTAATGTGTTACAAAAATAATGGAAGATGTGTTGGCATTGTCCATTAATTGTAATGATGGATTGTGATGTTATCTTGGGGTTCGTTTCCTGCCGTATTGGAGCCGGCAAAGCGTGGCGCTTGAGATAGGTTCCGCCTTCCTTCCGGAGTAGTGCCCGGTAAAGCGTGTGGTATGTTGAAGTTCCGCGTTCCTTCCGGCTGGTGATCGGTAAAGCGTGAGGTTCCGCGTTCCTTCTGGCTTGTGACCAGTAAAGCGTGAGGTTCCGCATTTCTTCCGGCTTGTGACCGGTAAAGCGTGTGACTCATGGAGATGACTTGTGATTGGATCCGGTATTTGATATGAAATGAATTGAAAGAATGGAAATTGAAGTGGTAATGGGATTATGGATTGGTGATAGTGAACTTAATGAATTAGTTGCGACAATAAAAGTAAATTATGAGTATTGTTCTATAAAATAAATAAGAGACTAAATTGAAAGGGTTTTGTCAACCTTGTGTTACCTTGAAATGAAATTTGAAAGTGTAAAATAATTGAGTATAGGAGAATTTGTTAGTGAATCAAAAAGGAAACTTGAACTTGAAGTTATGGAGTTCTAAATAAATATAATGAGTAGAAAGGAAGAATGAAAGAAAAAGAGGAATATTAAAAATGGAAACTAAATGAGAAATATTTTGGGAATTGGTTAATAACTTTTTAATGATGTTGTTTTCTTAAATTCGGTTGTTTCACAAGGGTCTATGTTTTTCTAAGGTTAAGGGATGATTTTAATAGCTAAAGGTATTTCTTGAAAATGTTTAAATAGTTTTTGAGAAAAAAATGTACCTTACTTATGGTATTTTGAAATTATAAAATGTCATCCTATTATATGGTATTACGCTGTAAGCATGATCACTTTTATCTGTGTGTTTGTTATTGATTGAGAACTATGAGATTCCTACTGGGCATTAGTACTCACCCCGCTGTTGTTTCATCTTTTTACAAGAAGAAACTTTGGATTCATAGTGGAAGAGTTACAAAGTCCATGAGTCTGTTTGTGTGTAATTTTGTTGGGGTGTGAAGGAAGTAATTGTTGTATATTGATATTTGTATTTATTTATTTGTAGCTTCACAGCAGAATAGTGGCATGTATTGTTGTTATTGTTGTTTTCATTGAGAGAAAGAAAACATGTATCATTGTATTCCCGTTACTCAAGGGTAATGGATATTTGAAAAAAAAAAAAAAAAAATCTAAATTACAGGCTTTGGTAATGTTCCAAGTAATAAAAAAATTAGGGCGTGACATTTTTTTTTTTTTATAAATATTTTTTATCTCCACTACATTACCCATCCACCATCACCATAATCACCACAATCACTATCTCTCTATTCCCACCACCACCACCAACTTATTATCACAATATAAAATTAATAAATATAATTTAAAATTAATAAATTTAAAATTTAATATTATAGATATATATATATATATATATATATATCAAACAATTCAATTTAATTCATCACTTAAATTTTTATTAAATAATTTTTTAACTTAAAAAATTCAACATAACTTGATTTATAGTTTTCATTTTTTTAGTTTCATTGAATGAATGAAGAATAAATCATTCATGTTGTGTTCATGTTGCTTTGCTCGAACACATCTACCGTGTTTCACTAATAACATTTCTGCATGACTTGAGCACTTAAATCTTCTGTTTTCTCATCTTTTGTATATCAAATTGGGAATTTCAGGTTATGTTTTGCTATGGTTTTAAATCTTATAAACAAAAATAAATAAATAAATTGAGAAATTGGAGAAAATTAAAATATATAGAAATTATCTACATAATTAAAAATAACATTTACTCTTTTGATGAGATAACTAATCCAATATATTAAATTTTAATTTTTTAATCATCAAATAAAAAAAAAACTACTACTCCAATGAATGTATTATCATCTTATTTTTTCTTGTAAAATCCTTATAATAGTTGAATTTTTTATAATACTATGTGAATTGGAAATGTAAAGACAATGACGATGATGAAAGAAGGTGATGAGGTCCATCTAATCGGAAACGTTGAGAAATGGACAGCGGATAATAGTGAGAGGTTTTATTTTTTTAATACTATAGTAAATTGGAAATGTAAAGACAACAACTATAATGAAATAAGGTGATGAGGTTGATCTAATCGGAAACATTGAGAAATGGGGCAGTGACATAATAGTGAGAGGGCTCTATTTTTTTAGTTTCATCCAGAAATGATTATTTTTTTAGTCTTATCCAAAAATTATGTTATTTTGTATTACGAAATTTCAAATACTAATAGACAATTCAAGTATTACACAAAATTCAGATCGATTGAGTTATGATAGTGGGATGAGGCAGTAAGTCATTGGGATCACATATAAAATTTCATCACAATTGTAAACAAATGTCTTTATATTATAAATAAAATATACAGAATGATTCACCTATATTAAATAAATAAATAAATTTAAATGCATTTTATAAGATACCACCAAAACCTATCACGTCCAATTTAGGACCACCTAACAAATATTCTATATTCACATCCAAAAAATTCTCTCAATAGCTAGAGCAAGTTTATTTATAGTGATGCGAATCTGTTATTTTAGTAATTTTTTAGTCTTTTACGAAAAGATATGTAGAAAAGTAAAAAGAGTGATGTGACAATTTATAGTGACTTTTTGATTAAAACTGAAGATTAATGTAAAAGAGTGCTATCTCATTGACATTTGTACAAAATAAAACAAAACTTGAACCATTTATTATGAATTTCCAAACGTCTGCGGGGGTCATTGTCCCTCCCCACGCCGTTCGCGAACCATTATCAAAATGAAGTATTGAAAGAACCATTACAAAAAGGTTTCAAGAGTTGGGAAAGAAAGTTTGACATCATATTAGTTACAATTTGAAAATAAGAATTAGTAATTGTAGTAAACGTTAAATTTTTTTTTTTCCTAACGGTCTCTTGAAAATTTGGTTAATCCATGCTCGCTGGATCCTTCATTCCAAACCTTTCATGCTTAAAAGTATCTCATTGTATGTATTTTTTGTTCTCCAATTTAAAGAATTCGTATTAAAACAACCGGAAGTATATGAGCTTAAAATAGGAAATCAAGTTTTTCAAAGATCGGGAGATCCTCATTGAGAAGTTGTTTAGTTACTAATACCACTATTTATTGTTATTTTATAAGTTATCTTTTATTTTTGTATTTCTCATGAATCGTAAACATTTTAGTTTTGGCAATTGCTATAAGATCAACTTCAGATACAGTGCATGTTCATATCAAAGCATAAACAATTTTAACACCGTTACCATTACGCTGTGTTTACTTGGGGATTTGGAAGAAATTTGAAAAAAAAAAAAAAAGAAGAAAGAAAAATGTGTGAGAAACTAGGTAAAATGTAAATATATTTTATTCACATTTCTTCTACCTTTTCCTTTTCCTTTTTAAATTGCTTCCCAAACCTTTCAACCAAAACATAATTTTAGTGTGAGAAGCTACACAAATGAATGAAGAATTAAATCATGTTGGGTTCATGTTTCCACATGCTATTTTGTTTGAACATGTTTATTGTGTTTCAATCATAAACGTTTTGATTTTGGAATTTGCTATAAGATCATCTTCAGGTACAGTATATCAAAGCATAAACAATTCTAACACCGTTACTATTATTCTGTGTTTGGTTAAGAGATTTGAGCAGGAATTTAAAAAAGTAAAGGGAAAAAATTATATGAAACTAGGTGAAATGTAGGTATATTTTATTCATATTTGACCTACCTTTTTTCTTTTACTTTCTAAATTTCTTCCCAAATTCTCTAATCAAATACAATGTTAATATAAGAAGCTTTCATGTTTCGACATGCTATTTTGTTTGAACATGTTTATTGTGTTTCACTAATGACACTCTGCATGACTTGAGAACTTAATTATCTTTTATTTTCTTATCTTTTGTATACAAAGAAGGCTAAATCAAATTGAAAATTTGTCACGACCCAAACCCGCCCCCTATGGGTTTAGTACCGTAACCGGTCAGTAATCCGAGATTACCGAAGGCCTGCTTAACAGTAAGACAGTAATACAGAGTACAGGGGCTGGCGGAAGCTAATACAGTAAGTAAACAATGTCCAATGAGCTGTGACAGTCTGTATGTAAAAGACTTTCCATACATATACATAAATACATGAACAGTACAAAACAGTATGTACAACATTTACAGTCGATCAGTATAGGGACCTAATCCCTGATAAACAGTACAGTACAATGCTATCAGTCTATGCAGTATCACAAGACAGATACAGAGACAGACGGGGAAAAGTAAAACACCCCTAAGCCATAGCTTGGCAGACTTGGAACCTCGCGGTGAGGCATGGTGGTTGGCTTGACAAAAAGGGGAGTCTAACCCACGCTCCTAGCTCCGGTCTGGTGCCTGAACACCTACATATATATATATATATATATATATAAACAGTGAGCTAAAACCCAGTGAATAACATAATGCGTAAAGAGGTTAAGAATGGATGTCCTTACAGTAGTGAAAACAGTTCATTGATTCAGTATAACAGTCATTCAGTCATAACAGTCATATGTGGTACATCCATTAGTATAGCAGTACAGTAAACAGTAGGTCTTAAAAGACTGAACAGTCAATGATGGCTATCAATCAGTAAACAGTAGTGGTTCCAACAAGGGAACCGACAGAGATCTCTGTAACAGTAACAGTAAACAGTAGTTGCTAAGGATGCCACAATACAGTTCAGAATATAGGACATACATTCATTCGATTAACAGTATCAGTTCAGAAAGCAGTTCAGTTAAACAGTCAGAAATATTCACAGTTGAACATATCTTTACATAATTGTTACTCACAAAGTTCTAGGCTATAAGCAGCTAGAGCGCGTCTCCGAAGGCTAACCCTATACAGTGACAGAACTAACACACTGTAGACACCCCATTTTTGACCGACCTTAAGACTCAGACGTCACCGATTGAGCGCTTGGTGATGTTGCATATTGTGCTCGTTCTGAGGTTGCGGAATCACGGCTGCGAGCCTTGCCTCCGGACTTCTGGACTCTTTTGTGCCTTGCCTCGGTTTGCAAACCAGGCCCTGTTTCCTCTGTTTTCTCTTCCCGAAGGGAGGGAGAGGTCTCGTAGACCGTCTCTCAGTGGCCGTAGGCTACGTTTCGTGGTCGTAGGCCATTTTTCCCGTTTGGAGCCCGGTTTCTGATTTTTCGGAGCCGTCGGCCGTGTGCCTCGATTCGGGACTGCTTAACCACCTCCGTTTGCTCCGGTTTTTGGCATACACCTTGTTTCCTCCCTTTTGAGGGACACTGTAGCCCGAGAGACCAACTTCGTGGTCGAACGCCACCTCCGGTGCTTAGCAGCCTATTTTCGGGACCCCGGACTGCGCGTTTTGGCCCCGAACCCTCATTTTGCATCGGTTAGGGTTCATTTTTGGCGGAGACCTTATTTTCATTATTAGGAAGGTTGTAGGAGGGTGGGAGACCAGCAAATTTTCTGAAAAACCAGTTTTCTTATTTTCTCTCTCCAAAAGCCAGTTTTTCTCACTTTTGAGCCACAATTTTTGGCTTTTCATACCACCATTGTGATCTACACACCTGGGAGGCCACCAATATGGGTAGGCCGACCAGTAATTCTTCCTGACCCTTTTGAACCCCTCTAAAAAGCTGGTTTTTCTCTCTCCTGGGTCACATTTTCTGATTTTTGACCCTACAGCTGTGTTGCCCTCATCTGGAAGGCCACTTTTTTGGGGTGGCCGACTAGTAATTGTTGTTGACCCTTTTGACCCCTGGTCGGCCGACCAGGGGAGGTGGCCGGCCGGCCACCTTGGCCTTTTGAACCTGGTCAGCCAGGTTTGTCTCCTCAGGTGCATTCCAGCTGTGCCAGCTGTTTTGCACCAGTTCCACTGCCCGAGGGTTTGTCCTGGTTTTGGCCCCTTTAAAGGTGGTCTTTGCCCCCTTTGCTTGGTTCTAAAGGAGTTTGGCCCTTTTGGTCAAGCTTCTTGAGGAAGCTTGACCCTTTTGGTTTAGCTTCCTCAAGAAGCTTGACCCCCTCTCAAAGCTTCTCCAAGAAGCCTCATCTCTTTCCCTCTATATATACAACCCTCAACCTCCATTTGCAAGGGTTAGAAAAAAAACCAACTGGATCATACATACAACTCCCCCTATAGCTATACTTCAACCCTTCAAAACCCTAAAATTCTTGCACCATTTGCACACCAACCCATAGCCTACCACCTCCATCATCCATTCCAACACCTTTGAGGCCATTTGTAGAGGTTGAAAGCTCAGAATCTTGGACCAGAAGCTGTTGGAAACCTGCTCTTCAAGGCAAATCAGAAACCGGCAGTCTTTTGGGGCTTCGCGCAATATTCCGGGCTTAATTGTAAACAGAGGCTAATCGGGGCATCGCAATGGATTTCCGTGCAAGGCAACTCAAGCATGCATCATCCATCATTTGGAACAGAGCTGAGGCGGTCCATAGATTTGCGTGCTAGTTTACTGCTTTCCTAGTTAAATTTGTTAATTAATTAGGGTTTTGTACTTATTTGGACTGTATTATTCATTCGGAACTGTATTATTTATTCGGACCCTCCGAGAGAGGGCAATGTTGTAATAAGTGTGCGTGCGTGTGATGTATGTCTTCCAACCCCACGTCTTTCTCCATTTTATTTACCAGCTTATGATGGTTAGATTAGGGTATGTTTCAATTAGCATACAGTATGATAGCATGTTTGCATTCATTCATCTATCTTGTATGCACCGGGCTCGGCGCATCATACTAACTGCATTGTATTTCAATTCCGAGTTGAATACTTATTAGTTGTAGCATTTCACATGCCATCTTTAGAATAGCCGAGCCTGTTATAGTTGCATTTTTGCATGTGTTGAATTAGGCATCTCTGTATAGTTAGGATCATGCATGGATTTCTAACATAGCTTTTGTTTTGGCTTGGAGTACTCGGTAAGTTTTATGCTTTAGCATCCTTGCATGTGTGTGAGTGACTGCCATGATAGCATGCTTACCATGAGGCTATATGCTTATGTGATATATCTGCCTGAATGCCTGTGGGTGAAGGTTGGGTTATTTGGATTGGAACAAATCATCGACTGCGAGTTTTAAGCCCACTAGATAGTGGCCAAACCATCTTTTTCTAAGCCCACCCGAGGGTGGCAAATCCACATTTTAAGCCTACTTGCGAGTAGCAAACCACTTTCAAAAACAAACATGAAATGTTTTGTTCCAATTCAGGCGATCCAGTCTATACTTGTATGCTGTGCGCATCACATAGTAAATCTAGGCTAATAACTGGAATAAGAAAGCATAATGTTTTCAAAACTAGATATCATGGTTAGTAGAGGCCGATCTTTGATCGGGCGAGCGGGGGTGCTCACGAAGTGACATTCCCCAATCCTACCCAAGTTCCCGAGCCGAGGCAACTTTGGTGATGACGGACACGTGGCCTTAGGCAACGAGTCAGGGTTTCCTAAATTCCCCCAAAATAAATATTTAGGTGGCGACTCTGTATCTGGCAAAGCAATCCATGTTTGGCACTTCTTTCAAAAAAAATCTGTTTTCAAAAACGATTTGCCGGATTTGGACTCTTTGATGATTTCATCGGTCTTGCACTGCACTCTGTGAGATTAGATACAGGACCGTGACATTGAGTCCTTGAACTGTAGTAAGCCCAAATGAACAAAACGGGATTTCCCTCCCGGGACATTCGGGGACGTCTACAGTTTCTGGCGACTCTGCTGGGGAGTTAGAGAACTTGACTCGAACTCATGATATCTTGTTTTGATTACACTTATGCATTGCATTTGCATTGGTGCGCCTAGGACACCGTGTTTGCTATCTGCTATTCCTGAGCGGTTAGCCTGAGGCTGCGTGCCGTAAGGTTGACCAGTTACGGGCTCTGCCAGTATGGGAACACAAAACCCGGTTCTACCGGGGCACCCTTTTGACCATTCGACCTAGTGCATATTCAGATCCATAGTGACCACTCCAAGCTAGGACAGGTTGCTTACCCGATAGGTTGTTTGAAACCGCTGCGTGCGTAGTGAAACCCTAACTCCTGACAAAATAGGATAGGGAAACCCTACCCCAACATAGGGGTGTTTTAGCTCTCACTTATCTGTTATGTGCTTTTAGAGTGCGTCTCTATAAGGAAATGCATGTATCAGTTTACGAGTTTGGGTATCAGGCCTGCGGGCATCAGTCAGTGTTTGAGAATTAGTTATCTGCGGGTATCAGATTCAGTCTTGGGGGACAGTGATTCAGGGATAGTGATCAGTGTTTGAGGACAGTATGTATTCAGCTTATCGACCGTGTGTTGTTATGCCCAGCTGTGTGTTGTGTATTTATTTTAAGCTGTTATGCTGTCCGTTTATCTGGTTATTTATTGCTTTATTTCTCTTTTTGCTAGGTAGTTTTAGCACAATTGCTTCAAAC
The DNA here is from genome assembly GCA_030407325.1 of Camellia japonica. Lineage (NCBI taxonomy): Eukaryota > Viridiplantae > Streptophyta > Magnoliopsida > Ericales > Theaceae > Camellia > Camellia japonica. Next base: position 12,535,305 of record JAPPVO010000029.1, read on the forward strand.
CAAGCAGATATTCCCCAAGCACTCTGGACAAGAGGCCGTCGGCTCAATCGATCTGAAGATCTGGTTGACGGACAACCAGTGTTTCATTCTCTACCCCCGGTTGTCAGACGGAGGCCGAGAAAGCGCAGTGTGTCTGAGAAGAGGTTACCAGAGCAGTGGTCTACCCTAGCAGTGAACAGTCGGGCTGAGGTCTCAGTTTCTGCCATAGAAATACACATACCAGTCAGTCAGCAGGATCAGCGGAACATGGCCGGAATGGAAGAAATGATGCACCAACTCCAAGAGAGTATGAAACAAATGCAGGAGGACGCTGTCCGCCAAGCAGAGTTCTCTAAACAGCAGGCCACAATCATGGCCCAACAGGCGGAACTAATTACCCGGCTACAGCAGCAAGCCGGAGCATCAGCCTCACATCCAGTTTCCCCCACCAGGGGTCCCAATACCCGAGCAGACACCAACTACCCAGAATGTCCTGCCAAATCCCCAGAACATTTTGCCAAATGTCCACGTCGTTCAAGAGGACACAGACATCCCAACGGGGCCGGCTCCGCCCCCGCTTCTACCTCAATTATCCAAGGTACATACACCCATCAACCACCCGGACTCTCCCTTCGAGTTCGAAGTAGACCCTACAACACTGAAATTGAGCAAGCTCGAGAAGCTATTCAAAAAATCCCAGGGGGTAAAGGCTATCTCGGATATCGAGGACGGATATACCGATGTGGCTGTGACGTTGCCGGATAGATTCAAAATGCCTCAGATCGATCGCTTCAACGGATCTAGGGATCCCATGGTCCACCTCCGGCTATTCTCAGATATACTACGGCCGATGGGCCTAACCAGACCCTAGAAGCTTTCACTATTCGGCCGGACCTTGTCGGGTGTGGCCGCCATCTGGTATGCGAAATTGGAGGATGATGTCAAGCGAAGTTGGGATGAAATGGCCGAGGCCTTTGTTGCGCAATATTCTTACAACACCCAAATTGAGATTACAACCCGTGATCTCGAAACAACATGGCAAGAGCCCAAAGAGAGCTTCTTAGATTTCGTGACTCGGTGGAGGGCGAAGGCCTTGATGATGACTCTAAGGCCCACCGATAAGGACCATATCAGGATGATTGTGCGCAATCTCCAGCCAAAATTGATGTAAAAAATGATTGTGCTCCCCTTCCCCACCTTTTCGGATCTGCATGAGATGGGGGTACAAATTGAAGATGCAATGAAACAGGGTCTGAATGACCAAGACAGGGAGCAACCCCGGAGAACTTTTAAACGCAACAACAATGCAGGCCCGAGTGGCGCTGCAACTGCAAGAACTTCGGAGGTAAGCGTGGTCGCCACCATTCCCCCTCCCCTTCCAAGGCCCATAGCAGCCACACCCTTCTCCGGTGCATCCGGAAGCAATACACAGACCACCAAATACCAACCTAGAGGCCAAAGAACCTTCACCCCATTGTACATGCCCCTGTCCAAGGCTCTAGGGGTCTTAATCAGAAAAGGGCATCTAAAACCCCTGGAGCCGAGGCCGTTACCAAATCCACTACCCCCCACTCACAACCCAGCCAAATACTGCGCATATCACCAGCAACACGGTCATGACACCGACTAATGCTTCAGATTGCGTCATGAGATTCAAGATCTCGTTGACAAACAGGTGATTTTGCCACCAGAAAGACCCAATGTCACAACCAACCCACTCCCTACACACAACCAAGCTCCACTTCCCAAAAGAATCAACTTTATCCAGACTAGGGTCGTGTCTTACGATCCTAGCATCTATATCACTCCTTCCCATCTACCTAAGCCGGAGGTGCTCCTTCCCGACTGCACTGACTTTTTGTGCATGCTGGACATCTCTACAACCCAACCTGAGCCAATGGTGGTGGCTGTTGAAGACGGTGCAGGGGAAATTGCAGAGGAGGATAGAACCGTTGAGTCAGGGTTTGAGCAGTCTGGGAATTTTGCTGGGGAAGCCTACGATCCGAGTGATTACATCTTGTCAGTGGGCCAGTCTGAGCCAAGTGTAGAATTACCAGAGAGAGCAGAACTGTGTGTGATTCAGGGGGATAGATGGGAGCAGGGAACGGATGATTTAACGGTCGTAGAAGAGGGTTTTGCCAACCTCCAGTTTTTCAATGACCAAGAATCAGGGGACGCAGCAGTCAATTGGTTTGATTATGAGGAATCGGCAGAGGCTGCCGGATGGCTGGATGATCAACCGGATGTTGTAGAATTCCAACAGGGCCGGCAGGGGCGAGGGTACCAGTTGTGGTCGGAAGGGCCGGAAGTCAGAGTACATTGCCGGAGAGCGCCGGTACAAAGAATTTCGCTCAGAACAGGAGCATTGTGAATACAGGGAAAGCTGAACAACAAACTGCGCCGACGCAGGTGGAACAAGAAAAGTTTTGGGATTCTGAGAGAACCGGGAAAGCCAAAGCCCATGAGGGGACTGAAAATGCTGTGGGCACAAGGACAGAAGATGCTGCGAGCATGTGGGCTGAAAGTACTACGAGTACAATCATGCCGGAGCCAGACAGATGTCTGTTGGCTGCTCACGGGATGTGGTGGGAGGACGATGATTTATGTCTTGCCCACACAGACGAGGATTGGGGGGGCAATCAACCAGACGACACCTGGTATCTCGATGAGGTTGATCACATGACAAGAAGCGGGCGGTATTTCAAGCCCCCGCACCTAGACCAGCCAGAGGCATCTGGGAAGGATAAGGAAGCTGAGAGACAGAAAGAGAAACAACTTGAAGAAGAGGCTGTGCTCAAACAGTTAAAAAAGATACAAGCAGACATCTCCATCTGGGGATTGCTTATGGCATCACGAGTGCACAGACAGGCTGTCCTATCTGCCATGGACAAAGCTAAACTCTCGATAGAAACCACGCCGGAGCAACTGGTGGGATTAGTCTTTCCGGAAGGAGCTACCCCGATGCTGACTTTTTCTGACAAAGAACTGCCCCCTGAGGGTGCGAACCACAATAAGCCACTCTACATCTCTGTGGAGTGTAGAAATAAATGGATACCGGTGGTTCTTGTTGATACCGGATCCGCCATCAACGTGTGCCCGGCAAGGACAGCGTATGCAATCGATTTGAAGACCGCGGACTTTATACCGACTGCCCAGGTAATTCGGGCATATGACAACACGAGCCGAGAAGTCATGGGGACAGTAAAGATCCAAACCAAAGTTGGGCCGGGACAACATGAGATAGATTTCCATGTCTTAGAGGTTCCTGCAACATTCAACCTGCTTTTGGGACGGCCGTGGCTGCACCAGGTAAAAGCAGTGTCGTTTACCTTACATCAGATGGTGAAATACCCCCATGAGAAGGGAGTAGCCATTGTGTTTGGGAATTCATCGATCCACCCACCGCCGGAGGTGTCTACACCAGTCCTAGAAATTGAGCACGGCATAGAAGATGTGTTTATGTCAGGTTTTACCTTAACTGAGGCTCGGGTTGTGCAAAACATCATGGCTGTTAATGAGGGAGTGTATGTCAGTGCTCAATCTGTATACCTCATGAACAAGCTACAACACATCCCCAGGATGGGATTGGGAAGGAGCGGCCGAAAGAGCGTCGCAGCATTGGCCGAAGTGCCACACAACCCTCATACCTTTGGCTTGGGTTATCTGCCCACCAAAGAGGATTGGATAAGGAAGGGAAAGAAAATGGCTGGAAGAGCCAGAGCGAAGCAAGCTGGGAAGCCTTTTGAGCTGATGCATAGGCCCATTCAGGGTACCCTAAACGGACGCTTCGTCCGGGAGGGGGAGGACTTTCCGTTTTGCGGCTTCCCAGAGCCGTGGCTGAACGCGGAGAAGAAGCGTGTGCCAGGTTTCGAGATCTTCTTCGACCTGCAATTATCTAGGGATGACGTTGCCGAAGAGCCAATAGACCCATCAGCTGAGGTTGAGCAGTGTGAGGAAGTGGATTCCGAGGGCGCTGAAATTGAAATGGGGTTAGCACTGGCATGTCTACTTTCAAATCCTCCGATCGACCAGAAGTGCTTGGGAGATAACTTCTCGGTTTCCATGATCGGGAATGAAACGGCTGCGGGCCTACCAGCAACTATTTTGGATGCATCTATCGCACCCTCTCTCATTTGGCAGTATGAAGAGGGATTTTTGTCCAGCAGCACCGGGTCAGGTAGTGAGTCGGAATCTGATTCCACCGAGTCTTGTGAGTCGGAATCAGGTTCCAGCTCGACTAAGTCTGAGTCTGGTAATCCTGGGGATGATAACCCGGATGCCACAGTTTTGTCCAGGTCGCTTTTTTTTCTCTCTTTTGAGTCTATTGTAACCGAGAGTTCGAACGATTTGGATGTGCTTAATAAGAATCAAGTAACTGTGGTTTCTGAGTACTTTTCTGTGCCCTTGATTTATTGCATTAACTCAGACTTTCAAAATTTTGATGAAAACGACGAGGACGAAATTCCTCCGGTTTTGCAACGCTTAATTGAACAAGAGCATGAGAGATTTGTTAAACCCTTAATGGATGAAATCATTACTGTGAATGTTGGTACTGAGGAGGACTCGCGGCTGGTCCAGATCGGGTCCACGTTGTCTTCGGAGGAACGCGAGCGCTTAGTCGCTTTATTAAAAGATTTCAAAGATGTTTTCGCGTGGTCCTACGAAGACATGCCTGGGATCGATCCTGAGATTGTACAGCACCAGATCCCCCTTGACCCCGAGGCCCGACCTGTCAAGCAGAAACTCAGGAGGATCCGCCCGGACTGGGCTCTCAAGATCAAAGAAGAGGTCACCAAGCAAATTGATGCAGGATTTTTGCTGGTATCCGAATACCCGACTTGGTTGGCCAACATCGTTCCAGTGCCGAAGAAGGATGGCAGGATCCGAGTATGCGTGGATTTCAGGGATCTGAATAGAGCCAGCCCGAAGGACGACTTTCCCTTGCCGCACATCGATGAGTTGGTAGACTTCACAGCGGGGCATGCTTTGCTCTCATTCATGGATGGCTTCTCAGGGTACAATCAGATAGTGATGGCACCTGAAGATCGGGAAAAGACTGCCTTCACCACCCCGTGGGATGCCGTTTGGGCTAAAGAATGCTGGAGCTACTTATCAACGAGCCGCGACCACAATATGCACGACATGATCCACAAAGAGGTTGAGGTGTACATGGACAACATGATTGTCAAGTCCAAAGATAGAGAGGGCCACTACACCGCCTTGCAAAAGTTCTTTCAAAGGATCAGAGAATTCCGGTTGCGGCTGAATCCTCAGAAGTGTACATTCGGTGTTACAGCGGGAAAAATGCTGGGGTTTCTAATTACACAGAGAGGTATCGAGGTCGACCCTTCCAAAATCAAGGCTGAGAGGGTAATTTATATAAATAAATTGGGCCGAGCTGGGTGTTGGGCCGAGGTAAGCCCAAACACGAAAGATAGCAAGTACACCGGTCAGAAGAGCACTAAGGGTAGTTCGGTTGACAGACAGGCTCCAGTAGCTCGGTCGCAGCATGTCACAAGTTAGTCCGGTCTAAGGTATTTCGGGAATGGACCGGTCTTAGAGTGACACCGGTTCGGACGTATCAGTCCGGTTTAGCCACGCCATAGTTCGGCTCAACTCTCTTATGGTTAGCTCGGCCGTGGCATGGGAAAGCCGAGGTAAGAGGTAGGAAAGTAAGGGCCGAAGTATATGTTACTTCGGCCGTAGTGGAGTCCGGCCGTGGTAAAACCATCTCACTTTAAGCAGTGAGGGAGGGTGTTGGAGGATAAGCATTATCTTCCAGGAGTATGAATCCTAAGAGGACTCTACGCAAGGAGTAATCCTAGAAGGACTCTGCATGGGGAATAAGAGTCCTACCAGGATTGTGCCACGCGAAACCTATATAAGCTCACCAATATCACCTTTGGAGAGGTAATGCAACTTTGCTCCCTGAATTCATAGAGCTTTTGTCTATTTGTCAAGCTTACTGACTTAGGCATCGGAGAGGTTTCCGGCACACACCCGCCGGCTAGCTCACGTGTGTATTTTCAGGTAGTTGAACGACGTCGTACGGAGGAGCGCAGACTTGGTCAACAGGATTATACGAGAAGGTGTATTTCTTTCCCGTACAATTGGCGCCGTCTGTGGGAACTCAGACAAGAACAACCTCTTGATCAAGCTTTTTCTCCCAAAAATCAATGGCGAACAACGAAGAATTACCTCAGTCCGCCGTCGACGGACTAACTCCAGAAGGGGGTGCAAGGCGCGAAGGCCTACCCGTGGTCACTCCCATGGCGAACCTGGAACCACACAGACAAAATTCCAGGAGGGATGCAAGGGGACGAAGGCGGAATAACAGCCCTCATCCCTCTCGTTCGCAAAGCCCAGAAAGACAAAGACGCAGAATTGATCCTCAAACTTTGGAGGATCGCGTCAGAGAACAAGACGAATTGATCCGTCGGATGGCGCAGACATGGAATCTCTAAAGCGCCAGGTGAAAGGAAAAGAAGTGGCGACAGGAGAGGGGCGCACAAACAAGACGCCCCCTCGCCACTCGGAAAGTCGTAGTAGGAATACTACACCCTTTCAAGGGGAAACAAGAGCCTCAGGACAGGCGACACAATCCAGATCTTCCAGAACTCGTCACTCCAGGTCTGAGAGGACGAGGTCTGAGAGGTCGTACACCGAAGGAAGCACATATTGGCCCTCGCATACGCACCAGACAAGGTCTAGGCAGACAGAGTTGCCCAGATCGTCCGACCTACGAACCGTGCTAGAAGAAAAGGCACGATGGAAGGAGGACGCCAGGGCGCGCGATCCACACAGAGTTTCTGCCTTACAGCGGTTGGCTCCTCGGACGCATGGAAGCGTCGAGGTTGGAATGCCAATACCGCGCCCGGCCTACGAACCAACGGACAAGGCATTGGCGAGGCTGCAGACCTCACCATTCGTCCCAGCAATAGAGAACGCGCCCCTACCGTCAGGCTTCCTCCGCAGCCCAAATTCACAACATATGAAGGGAAGACGGACCCCTACTCGCACTTAAGCCACTTTCGCCAGGTCATGGCTGTATACCGGCGGAATGAGGCCTTGATGTGCATCCTTTCCCTTCAAGCCTTGGTGACCTAGGCTTGACTTGGTTTGAGAAGCTTCCAGAGGGCAGCATAGCCTCCTGGGCGCAACTGGCGGAGGCGTTTGTAACGCGATTCCGAACAAACACTAAAACTCCGGTGGAGATCGATCAGTTACTCTCCATCGACATGGGTGATAAGGAGACCCTGAGGTCATACAACAGTCGCTACTGGGAGACATTCAACCAGATTGGGGACTGCCCAACCAATCTCGCCATTGCGCAATATAAAAGAGGCCTCCCAGTCGGGAACAGACTGAGGGACTCTATCACCATGACGCCACCCCTCACCATGGAGGCCCTGATGGAGAGAGTGCATCAGCACATCAGGGTGAAGAGGATGGCGCTCGTGCCAAAGCAAAATCTGGCGCGGCCGCAGCACCAGAGAAGAAGGCCTCAGCAAAGGTCAACGCAGTAGACCGTCCGAACAGAAACGGACGTGGCAAAAGAGACAACGGAGAAGACCAAGACAAAAGATGGTTGAGAGTCCGCACTGCCATCACCACGGTCTTCAAGAAACCGATCTACCGTATACTTAGCGAAATTCGAGACGAGCCTTTCGTCAAGTGGCCAGCTAAGTTAGGCGAAGCTCAGAAGGACTACGATGACAGATCGAGGTGCACCTTCCATAAAGAAAAGGGGCACCGCACTGAGAATTGCACACCATTGAGGCAGCATCTGGAAGAGTTGGTGGCAGCAGGTCACCTGGACAAATACATAGAAGGAGGGGCACAGCCAGCCCCCCAGGACCAGAATATGCCCAATGGAATGCCGAACGACGCCCCACCTCAAGGCGTCATCAACGTAATACATGGAGTCTTTGAACCTGAGCGTGTATGCGAGCTCAGAGGTTCAATCAAAAAGGCTGAGCACTTCAGAGAGGTACTAAGTGTCCAACCAGTCGTCAAAAAGGGGAAGATAGAGGCCACAAATGTCATGTCCTTCTCAGATAAAGACTTGGCAAGGATTTATTGCCCTCACAACGATGCCTTGGTCGTCACTCTTCGAGTCAAGGATTTTGACGTCAAGCGGATTCTGATTGACCAAGGTAGTTCGTGTGAAATCATGTATTATGAAACCTTCAAGCAACTAAAGTTGCAGGATAAAGACTTGGCGCCTGCCGTATCTCCCCTTATCGGATTCAACTCCATGCCAGAATGGCCCGTCGGCAAAATTATCCTCCCAGTCAGAGCAGGGAGTGTGACGAAACAAGTGGAGTTTTGGGTGATAAAGGTCCCCTCCACCTACAACGTTATCTTGGGCAGAACATGGCTGCATGCCATGCGCTCGGTGGCATCCTCCTACCACCAAGTGATGCGATTTCCCAACGACACCGGAATAATTGAAGAAGTATATGGGGACCAGATTATGTCCAAACAATGCTTCGTCACAACGAATGGCAGCCGCGCTGCCAAAGGATATGTTCATTCGGTTGAAGAACCTGAGAGTAATGAACTGTTCGCAGAGGTTGGCAAAGCGGCTGATCAGAAAGCAGTGGAAGACTTGGTGGAGGTCAGAATAGATGAAAAGAACCCGGATAAGTTCTTTTTGCTTGGTTCGTCGTTGTCCAGCACTGAGAGATTGGAGGTCTTGGAATTTTTGACCTCCAACATCGAAGTGTTCGCCTGGACCCCATACGACATGCCAGGTATTGATCCCAACTTCATCAGTCACCAACTCAACGTCCACCCTTCTGCCAGACCAATCATCCAGCGCACCCGCAGATCGGCACTCCACCACGCCGAAATAGTGGCAGAAGAAGTAGGAAACCTGCTGGAGGCAGGGGCAATCAGAGAGGTGTACTACCCAAGATGGATCTCTAACACCGTCGTAGTACCAAAAAAGAATGGCAAGTGGCGTGTTTGCGTCGACTACAAAACGGTCAACAAGGCGTGCCCAAAAGATAGCTTCCCTCTACCAAGGATAGATCAATTGGTAGACTTAACAGCAGGGCACAACCGACTTAGTTTTCTTGACGCATACAGAGGCTACCACAAATTGCCATGCACGAACCAGACCAAGAGGTCACATCCTTCACCACGCCAAGAGGACTATACTGCTACAAGGTCATGCCCTTTGGCCTTAAGAACGCAGGGGCGACGTTCCAAGGATGGTCACCAAGATGTTCGAACCATTGTTAGGCAGAACAATGGAAGCTTACATCGACGACATGGTGGTCAAAAGCAAGGATGAGAATGACCATCTCAAAGACCTAGGTGAGATGTTCCAGATCCTAAAGAAACATAAGTTACGCCTCAACGCGTCGAAGTGTGCGTTCGGAGTAGGATCTGGCAAATTCCTGGGCTTCCTGGTGACCAACCGGGGTATAGAGGCAGACCCCTCCCAGATCAAAGCAATTCAGGAGTTAGAGAGGCCTAACTCAGTCAAAGAGATCAGTGACATCAGCTCACCGGCATGGCAGCAGACTTAACCGATTCATCAGCCGGTCTTCAGACAGATTGCGTCCATTCTTTCAGTCATTAAAAGCTAAGTTTGAGTGGGACGAAGAATGCGACCGAGCTCTGGAGAGTTTGAAGGAATACATGTCTTCTCCACCACTACTTGTCACCCCAATACCTGGAGAAGAACTCTTCCTCTACTTGGCAGTCTCTCAGCACGCGGTAAGTGCAGTGTTGGTTCGAGCAGAAGGAATCCAGCATCTTCCAATCTTCTATGTCAGCAAGACATTGTTAGGCGCCGAAACGAGATATTTGCCACTGGAGAAACTGGCATTGGCCTTAATGATGGCCTCAAGGAAGTTGTCACATTACTTTCACGCCCACACCATAGTTGTTCTCACAGCCTTCCCACTCAAGGCTTTATTTGAAAGGGCGAACTTTTCTGGGCGAATTCTGAAGTGGGCAGTAGAATTGGGACAATATGACATCAAGTTCCAACCCAGAACCGCAGTAAAGGCCCAATCTTTGGCAGACTTCGTCGCGGAGTTCACTCCTGGAAGCCACCAAGTCTGCCCAATCGACCTGACTGACACAACCGAACTAGGAATGGAGATTGACGCCGGAATAGCGCAACCCCTAGTACAGGTTACTCAGCCAGAGCCCAAGGCAGACCAGAGTAGAGAAGGCAAGGAGGAAGCAGACCTTGCTACACCAAGACAAAACTCACCAACAACTAATGACTTGGTCCCATCAGAAGACAAGGGGCAGACTGCAACTATGGATCATGAAGAAAACTCAAGCAACATTCCAGACCCCACAACATCATCCGATCCCTCCATATGCTGGAAGTTGTTTGTAGGGGAGATGTGGAAGCTCTTTGTGGATGGAGCATCCAACCGACATGGCGCAGGACTTGGCATAGTCCTCATCTCTCCAGACGGCCTGGTTGTAGAACAAGCTATCAACCTCGGCTTCCCAGCATCGAACAATGAAGCGGAATATGAAGCACTTCTTGCAGGTCTCAAATCAGCGTTCTACATGAACGCCACCGAGCTAATGGTTTACAGCGACTCACAGCTGGTGGTGAACCAAATTTCAGGCGATTATGAGGCAAAGGATGACAGAATGGCTAAATACCAAGAGCTAGTCAGAACAGAGATCAAAAAGTTTGAAGTAGTGAGAATAGAACAGATCGGCAGGGAGGAGAACAACAGAGCAGACGAACTAGCAGGCTTCGCCTCAATGGCAGACACCTCCATTCCTCACCCACTATTAATTGACTATCTGCCTAGACCAAGCATTGAAAACCCAGAAGCAGAAGAGGTATGCTGCGCTGAATTAGGCCCTTCCTGGATGGATCCCATCATACTGTTCCTGAAAGACGGCACCCTACCAGAAGAGAAGAAAGAAGCCAACAGAATCAGAGCAAAGTCGCAGCGATTTTGGCTCTCTCCATCCTTGGCATTGTACAAGAAGTCGTTCTCAGGACCTTACTTGAAGTGTGTTCACCCCAGCAAAGTGGAAGCATTCCTATTCGAAATACATGAGGGGGTATGCGGCAGCAGCCATCAAGGAGGAAGATCACTGGCATATAGAGCAATTTCACAAGGATATTGGTGGCCATACATGCAAGCGGATTCAGAGAAGTATGTTAAAAAATGCGAAAAGTGTCAAAAATTCGCACACCAAATACACCAACCGCCAGAGAACTTCTACCTCTAACCAGTCCATGGCCTTTCGCAATGTGGGGATTGACATAGTAGGCCCACTTCCAACAGCTCCAGGCAACAGGAAGTTCTTTCTTGCCGCAACTGACTACTTTACAAAGTGGGTAGAAGCAGAAGCCTTGGCGTCAATCAAGGAAAAAGATGTGAAGAAGTTTGTCTGGCAGAACATCATTACTCGCTTTGGCATACCAAAGGCACTGATCTCAGACAACGGCACTCAATTCGATGGTAGGATTTTCAGAGGCTTTTGCGAAGAGTACAAGATAGAGTTCTACAATTCTACACCGGCATATCCTCAAGCAAATGGACAGGCAGAAGCGTCAAACAAGGTAGTCTTGGATGGATTGAAGAAAAGGCTAGAAAAGGCCAAAGGCAAGTGGGCAGAAGAGCTCCCCCATGTTTATGGGCTTACCGCACCACGCCTCGACGTTCGACAGGAGAAACACCATTCTCCTTAGCTTATGGCATGGAAGCAGTCATCCCATTAGAAGTTGGCCTCCCCACAATTCGAAGCGAAAACTTTGATCCAGACTTAAATGGCGAAGCCATAGCATTGGAACTTGACCTTGCGGAAGAAAGAAGAGACAGAGCATTAGTTCACATCGCCTCTTACCAACAAGAGTTGTCTAGAAAGTATAACAAAACAGTGCATCCAAGGCAATTCAAGATCGGAGATTGGGTACTGCGCAAAGTGATGGGAAATACCTTGGTTCCAGGAGATGGCAAGCTAGGACCTAACTGGGAAGGACCTTACAAAGTGGTCGGATTAGCAGGCAAAGGGGCATACCACTTGGAAGATGAGGACGGCAAAGCAATTCCCAGGCCATGGAACACAGCAAATCTCAAGTTATTTTATTTTTAGTTTTTTCCTTTTACGAATATGTAATTTTTTACTTTCTCAATAAAACAATTCGATTCTTTTTCAGTATATTTGTTTTCCGTAGAAAGCAGCCTTAGTAAGTTAGTAGCGTTGTAAACGTAGTTGGCCGAATTAAACCAACTATGACTCTTCCTAAGCCCAGGATAAGGATCCAGGCTGCAGGGCGTTTGGACGGAAAAACAAACACTTTATTCTAAGTTGGCTGGAAAAACCAACTTAGAGGTTGGCTGGATTAAACCAACACCCCTCCTAAGCCCAGGATCAGGATCCAGGCTGCAGGACGTTTGGTCGATATAACCAAACACTTTATTCTAAGTTGGCTGGAAAAACCAACTTAGAGGTGGCTGGATTAAACCAACTCTTTGTACTCTTCAGCCGAAGTAAGTTATGGCTGAAGAGTGGTTGGCTGGATTAAACCAACACTTTGTACTCTTCAGCCGAAGTAAGTTTATGGCTGAAGAGTGGTTGGCTGGATTAAACCAACCTTCGTTTCTCTTCAGCCGAAGTAAGTTTATGGCTGAAGAGAGGTTGGCTGGATTAAACCAACACTCTGTACTCTTCAGCCGAAGTAAGTTATATCGGCTGAAGAGTGGTTGGCTGGATTAAACCAACACTTTGTACTCTTCAGCCGAAGTAAGTTATATCGGCTGAAGAGTGGTTGGCTGGATTAAACCAACTCTGTACTCTTCAGCCGAAGTGAGTTATATCGGCTGAAAGTGGTTGGCCTAGTAAGATAGAGCTAAAAAACCGAGATCATAGTTGTGCAAATAAGTTCATGGAAAAATTCATTAGAAGTACAGGCATACATACACAAAACCGAAACAAGAGTCGAAGAAAGATTTTTCATTGAAACACAGAGTAAGTACAATTAGGGGGCCGAAGCCCGGTTACAAAAGTTCAAAAACAAAAGAAAAATAAA